>CAHIKZ030001524.1:1970000-2137500 GCA_903632075.3 Acanthosepion pharaonis | reverse complement strand
CTCCAAATCTTCTGCAACCCCCTGCATCCTAGTGACTTCATGCCTTGCTCAGGGCATAATGCTTAAAAAAAAAAGAAAAAAAAATCATTAATGATTCTGTTCCTAATTCTTCTACACCCTGTAACCCCTTGTGTTTTAGTGGCATTATTGCCTTGCTTGAGGCAATTCCGATTAAAAAAAAATTTAGATATATGCATTATATCTGTATTGTGTATCTAGATATAAATCTATAATGTGTCACTGTATATAAGTCAAATGTAATTTGGAAACCCAATTTCTCTTTTTTTGGGTTATTCAATCTGAGTTATTAATCCAAATTTTTCATGAATTATTTTAGGATTTTTCTGTTCAAATGAATAAGTTGAAAATTTTATTGGTTGAGAGTTAGAGTTTAACATTGATCTCAATGATCAACCAGTGTGTATATAAATTTTATTTGAATCAGATTCTGATGTGGCTAGTATCAAAATAAGAACCAAATTTGAAACACTGGCTAAAAAATTATAAAAATCATAATTATATTATCTCCTTCAATATTTTGTTACTTTGTCAGCTACTGAGAGACCTGTCATTATTGCATCATCTACAGATGTCTGCATTTTTCACATGTGAATGGTAGCCACATATATTTTTTTATTTGTATATCCTTGTTGCTACTGGTTGGAAACAATTAAGAGCTGTTACCACATCAAAGACACAGCATATCATTTTTCTCAACCCAACAATCATTCATCAGTCAAGCTGTGTCCATGTCTGATGGTTGCCACAGTCACACTACTTATCTTACTGTGAGCACATTTCTGCTGGTGGAGGAAAATGAAATCATCAAATGAATTACGGTCTCTAATTTTTTGGCACTTAACTTTATGTATGCACATGGCATTTTACATATATGAATTATTATATAACCATTTAGTCTCTGATTGCATGTAATTTTACAATTTCAAGGTAGAATTTAACAATAAACAATTAAGTAAGCAATTTAAATTTGCCTCAATTGACCACAACATATTGTTGAGTAGTTACAATTATAAAGAAAGAATTCTTTGTTAATTTTAACATCTCCTAAATGAAACTGCTCTTCCATCAGCATGGCAGATGCTAACCTCCAGGAGAGTGACTCATTGAGCTTCCTCAGACTAACGTTTTCTGCTAACATGAAGTGGAAAAATTATATCAAATCAATTGTTAGATCTTCTGCTAGAAAAGTTTGTTCACTGTATCATGCTAAACAATTTTTCTTGTCTGAATCTATCTTACAGATTTATAATTCTACTGTTCATACTAGCTTTGAATATTGCTTCCACATCTACTGCTCCTGCTATGTATTTAGAGATTCTTGATAAAATCCAAAGAATTTGTGATGTCATTGATCCTGACCTGGCATCTCAGCTTAAGTCAACTTTCCTTTGATGTAATTGGGCTTCTCTCTGCTTTTCTATAAATACTTTCATAGTAATTGTTCTGATGAAGTTTGCTCGATGTTACATTGATGGCAAGGTCTCATCGTTTTACAATTAAAATGGTTAGATGTAAGCATAAGCTCTATGCTAACAGTTTCTTCTATCATACTTCTTGCTTGTGGAACTCTTCTTGCTTTCCAGTTGACTTTGATCTTCGAAAATTTAAGTGTAATGTCAGTTATCATCTGTCGTCCCCATTCTTCTTTTATTATTCTATTTAAGAGTAATTTTTTTCTCATATTCTCTAACACTCAGTAACCCCTTGCATCTTAGTGACATTATTGCTTTGCTTGGGGGAAATTAATAAAAAATAAGAAAAAATTCACTTCTTTTCTGGAAGGATGAGTAATAAGGCCCTAAACAAAACAAAAACATGTAAACTGTTTTATAAGATCAGTTTAAAGTATTGACCAATTGGTTAACAAGCAGTTTATGCTTCTCATTCCTGAAAATCTTAAAATCAACTCAGATATTTTTTGTTTACTTATTTCACCCCAAGCAAAGCATTAAAGCCACAAAGAGTTAGCGTACATGAAAAAATATAAGAAAAAGAAAACACTATTAAGGAGAGAGAGAGAGAGCAATAAAAGTACAGAATTTAAGAAGGCAGAAAATAATGATTGACAGTGCATTTAAATTTTTGAAAATCAAAGATGACTAAAAAAAAATTTTTGAAAATCAAGGATGAAGTCTCTACCAGCAAAAATCTGGTAGAGACTTCTAAGTAAAAAGTGTGAGAGAAGAAACTGTCAGCGCCAGAACTTATGGTTATATCTAATCATTTCAATTGTAAAATGAGACTTTGCTGCCAGTCTAGTTTTCTTTATGCACAGTTTCCCATCAGGACGAAGGTGATCATAGCTCTCCACAACTTCTTGTCCCTTGTAGCTTTTAATAAACTTTGTCTTTCTGTTATTTCACCCAAGCCCTGTTCCAGCAAGCTCACTAAGTATATTATACATTGTTTTCCTCAGACCCTCTTTCTGTCCTGTGAGTATCAAATTTTCCAAGCCCTCTTTCCTCATTATGTGACCCAGAAATCTCAACTATCTCTTCCTGGTGTGAAGTATAAGTTTCCTTTTTGTTTCTATACTCTCCAAAATTTTGTCATTGCTCACATGTTTGGTTCACATTATTCTCAGCATCCTTCTGTAGAACCACATTTTTGTTGCTTCAAGTCTCCTCTTTATTTAGGAGATTACTGTGCTTAAATTCATAATGTTTACTTAGTAAAGAAGAAAGCCCATCAGAACAATTACCATGAAATTATATGGATTGAAAGGAGAACAAGCAAAAAAGAAGAACCCACATCCTCTTGGTGTCAGTCTAAACTGATACCTTTTTTCCTTATACTGTGACCATTTTGTTTTAAGTTTATATTTTTGGTATTTAAAATAAAAACTTTGGAAATTTTTCTCATATATTTCAGTGAAATGTTCACTTTCCAAAATCATAGTTTAGAATTCTAGTTTACATATACAGAAAAAGAAACTGATACCAGGGAGATGTTGGTAAATCATTATGGAAAGAAAGCTGACATAAAATAAAAAGTCATGTATTAAAAACTTCATCTCCACAAATCAGTTATTCCATTGTTATGGTAAACGTGAAGTATATTCACTTCAACTGGCATAGTGTAATGCCTTCATTACCATAATATTGGAATATGTCATTACTATTCAGTGAGATTCGGTTGCAAGACTGATAAATATAGTAAGTCACATTGTGTTTTTATATAGAAGTTTCTCCTAAGGGATTATCTCCAAGCTGAAATTACCTTTACGTAACTGAAGAAATTGTGTTTGGTTTGACTATTTCTTTCCTATGATGTAATTATAATGGCTTAAGTGGAAATATTTTGAGTAACTTTGCAAGAACTGATTTTTAAAAATTTTGAAAAAGTGACAGACATCTCTGCTTCTTTCAAAAACTACTCCATGCCAATAAATGAATGTTACCTGTTCAACTGGACAAGAAAAAGGTGAAAACTTCAGAAGCGTTTCAATCATTTTGGTCAGTCAACCTTGACAAAAGGCTGAAAATAAGAGGCAAAATATCGACTTCTCAAATTGACTTTACTAAACTGTGAAATAAGGTCATTATTTTTTCTCTTCATTCAGATAATAAATTTTGATCAAGTTTAAATAGTATTGATTTATTTATTTAAATAAAGTTGAATAGAAAAGATGATAGACGCTAAACAGAAATCAGAATAAAATGAAGCAGACGTATATATATATATATATATATATATATATATTTAATCGTTTCACACCAAGCAAGGTAGAAATGCCACTAGTATGTAGTGGGGTTACAGGGAGTGAAAGTGAGAGAAAAGACTGAGTATAGGAAGGATTGAGGAAAGGACAAAAGATGAATGGGATTCAAGAAGATAGAAGATTGCAACTGATACTGCATTTAAATTTTTGAAGATTGTAGTTATCGGGGAAGCAAGTTAACAGAAGAGAGTTCCACAGGCAGGAAGTGCGAGAAAAGAAACTGTTGGGGTAGAAGTGGTGGCTGTATTTAGCTATTTAAACAGGTGGGACCTAGTTGCCAATCTTGTAAACTCATGTTTAAATTCATGTAGTGAGGGCACCGGGGAAAAAAGCTTGTCAGAGAAGTTTCCATGAAAATACTTGCAGAAAAGATAGAGGGGAGCCACGCCATGCCACAACAGTGAGAAAGTGACTGAAGCTGAGATGCCAAGTCAGGGTTGATTACATTGCTGATCCTTCTTTGGATTTTGTCAAGAACCTCAAGATGAAAAGCAGGAGCACCAACCAAGATATGACAGTAGTATCCAATGCATGGAAGAATGGTAAATGTTCAAGATAGACTCTAGCATGATACAGTGACCCAACTTTCCTTGCAGTAGATGCAGCTCTTGATTCGATGTAGTCGCTCCACTTCAAATCAGTTGAAAATGTGAGGCCAAGAAAGCACAGTATGTTGCTCTCCAGAAATCTAGCATCAGTGATGGTGATGGTAGGCAGAAAAATGAGAGAGATTTTCAATATAATTTACCTCATTTATCAAACTGATTTCATTGATAGATAAAGAGCTGGTTATTGAGTGTGACTGAACATAAGATGAGGTAAGACATGCAGTTGAAGGGGAAATGTTGGAAAGGCAAGAGTTAGTTCTAGATTTAAAGAGAAAAAGATTGAAGTGATTGGGGGAGCATGCTCTCAGGAGTCTGTTCCACAAAGCAGTGATTCTTGGGAAGAAGCTATCTGAATGCAAGAGGCTTGTGACATTTTGTTTGTAGGATAGGGGTTGTAGAATGGAAAATAATTATTCACCCACAAGTCTGAAAAGATATTCTTGAACTCTATCAAGGCTAGAAAGTAAGGCCCAGACAGGAATACCCCCTTTTGTTTGGATCTGATCCCATTCTTGTAAAGAGAGCACAGTAGGTGAATTCAGGTTCTTAATGGAGCAGTACAAGGAACCAACCATTTTTCCAGTATCTTCAGCAATGATTTGTATATATATATATATATATATATATATATATATATATACTAGCAGCAAGGCCGGCGTTGCCCGTGCTTGATTCAAAAATCGTACGACTCATACAGCAATTGCTATCACTTGACTTAAAATATTTTTGCCCTTCCTTGCCTTTAAAGGAGTGCCCTTTGCTGTGCTGATGTCGCTATATGCGTTACTTCTTGCTTATCTCACACTGCAAATTTTTTATAAGCTCTATACTAAACATTAAATCTGTTATGAAAAAAGAACTAAACAAAATGAACACAAAACGATCAGCTTTAAAGAAAGTACTCGTAACTGGAAAAACCGAATGAAAAAAAGAATGTTAACAACAAATACTTTTTACACCCAACCCAGTTCTGTGGAATCAGAATCAACGTTGAGTTTAAGCAAGCAAATGAGCCAATTGGAGTAAAGTGCCATGCAGATTTAAATTTTTCCCACTTGTGATGAATGAAGCTATCGATTTTTTTTGCATGCTAGTTAACATTTGTGTCAGTCAGCTGTTGGCTCTCATGCTGGCCAATAGAATCGATAGGACTTGGGAAATGCAAAGTTGGTCTTGGCCTTTCCGCTAACTTGGAGAATGTGCATGTAAATTTTGGTGCAAATCCGTTGAAAATTGTGGCCATACATTCATTACACACATACACACACATCCTGCCTTATATATATATATATATATATATATATATATATATAAGTTTGACTTGAGATCTGAGGTGCACAGTCTGAGTCCCAATAGACTTTCAAGGTAAGGAGACTGAGAGAACATTCATTCACCAGGATAGGTGAATATTCAGATTCTAAGCCACCTGAGGTAGGTCAGCAGTAATCAACTTCCAGCCTCTGGTCATCTAGATTTTTTTGGAGGTGCACCCATAAACTGATGTATCATATTTCTTTTATAAAGATAAAGCTTGAATGTAATTTCCATCTGAAGAATATTTCAGTCAATTTCAGTACAGTTCAATTGTGCAAAATATGCAAACAATATTCATTTTCAATTATTTTTTTATAATACAATTTGAAATAATTATGTAAATATACTTTTCAAAATCTGTTTGATGTAAGCCAGTACAGCTGGTCTATATTTATCAGTCAATAAATAAAACATTATAAATATGTTTGCACCTGAAAAGTCGATGATGAAAAAAATGCTGTCAATGGAAATCATTTTCCACACATACTTTCATTTTCTTAGATATTATCTATTGTTTTTTGGGTTTTTTTTAAAGTTTTCTTCTTTAACATATAGAAATAGTTTGAAATATGAAAAACTGACTGCCTTGAAAAGAGATTTCTTATTTGAGGAATATGTGTTATATTTAAAAGATTTTTCTTTTTTCTTATTTATCTCAGTATTACAGCAGATTACAAAATTGCATCAGTAGGAAATTTGGAAGATTTTTTTTTTTTGTTGTTGTTTCTACTCAACCATGATTTCATGCAAGAAATTCAAAACAAAAAGTTGAAATAAAAAAAAATCTCATGTACCTTTTTCAAAGCTTTAACAACTGGGGTATCAATACGATTAAACCCATTCTATTTTGATAGTTATGTAAGATGACTTTTGTAAAATGTGTGATAAATGGAAAAGATTTTTGTTATGATTAGAATTCAGTTTTGCTTCTTTTCATAAAATTTAAATTTTAATTTACTCATTACAGCAGCAGAGATTAAATTTTAAAACCTAATGCCAGATAAATCATTGCTTTAACCACTAAATTACCATCTTTTTTATATATATATATATATATATATATATATATATATATATATATATATAAAATTACCATATATATGTAAATTACCATCTTTATATATATATATATATATATATATATATATATATATATATATAAATTAAAATCTTATATATATATATATATAAATTACCATCTTTATATATATATATATATATATATATATTTATATATATATATATATATATATATATATATATATGTAAATATATCTTTATATATATATATATATATATATATATATGTAAATTACTATCTTTATATATATATATATATATATATATATATGTAAATTACCATCTTTATATATATATATATATATATATATATATATGTAAATTAAATCTTTATATATATATATATATATATATATATATATATAAATTATATATTTATATATATATATATATATATATATATATATATATATATGTAAATTATATCTTATATATATATATATATATATAAATTACCATCTTTATATATATATATATATATATATATAAATTACCATCTTTATATATATATATATATATATATATATATATATATATATATATATATATATATATATATAAATCTTTATATATATATATATATATATAAATTACCATATAAATATATATGTAAATTACCATCTTTATATATATATATATATATATATATATATACCATATATATATATATATAGAGGGATAGATAGATAGATATATAAATAACTCAGGTATACTATTGCTGTTGAAGATAGTGGTAGTGACACTTGGCCTCTGAAAGTAAATATTAAAAGATAGAAAGATATGGGTGTGAAAAGGAAGAAATGAAATGCTTCTTGTTAAGTGTGACTTCTCACATGATGAGTCTAAAACTAAAAGCCACTGCTGTTACTGCTATTGATATTTTGGAATGTTCCGCAAGACAAGGATAATGGTGGGGAGGGGTGGAAAGAAATAGATAAATAAAAAAATAAAAATAAAGCATAACTGGGTGCTGTGAAAACAAGTAGTTTTCTTTTTCTTATTGAATCATTGGAAAGTGGGGCCAGGCCTGTTAGTATTATTGAAAATCAGAGGTAAGGCTCACTTTAGAAAGCATGCTGGTATTGTCAGCGTAATGGATAATTAAAATAGATCAGTAGAAAATAAAATTCAGTTCGATAATCAACGAGATGATATATATGTGTTTGTGTGTGTGTGTGTGTGTAGATATAGTAAGCTGATGAAAGAAATTTGAGAGATAAAAATAGCAACAATAATATTAATGATAATAAAATAATAATATTGTATATTATTAGACCTTTAGCCCAAATAGATAGCATCATGAGAAAAAATGCTAGAAATTATATATAAATGATTTATAACATCATATATATATATATATGTGTGTGTGTGTGTGTGTAGCACATACATTTATATGTATATTAATGCATGTTATTTTCTGTCAATGAATCTATTTATAATTCTTAGAGCTTGCATATTAACCATTCTCTTCTAAGAATATCTTACAGGAAAACAGATCAAATCAGGTTTTTAAAGCTGAATTAAAAGATAGGAACAAAGCATGAAAATACAGAGAGGAAATCAGATAATAACTAAGGAGATAGACATTTCAACAGGCCTACTCTTGGTAAAAGAATCACATGACTAAACACATTTTTTATCTTTTTTTTTTAACAATGATGTTCACCCTGTACAAGGCCCAAGAGACACTCAGGATAGAGTGTTACATAATAAAAGGCACAATTTATAGGTATGCGTGGGGAAGATAACAGTTAACCTGTGACTTGAACAGATTAAGATTGTAGTGATCAGAGAAACAACCCCATGAAAGTCTATTTCACAAAGCAGTGGTTCATCAGAAGAATCTGATTGAGTGAAACTTTCATTCCCTTTGGTAAGATGTAAGTGATTCACTACAATATATGTGGCATGGCAGGTCTTAGCTGTGAAGATTAGGACTGGTGGAACTAAGGAATATAGTTCATCTGAACACTTTCCATGCAAATAGTGATAGAGCAGCAAAAAGCCTGTGATGTTTCAACTGTAAGAAAGGTTGAAAATAATCACCCACAAGGATGTGGAGAAGTTTTGAACTTCATAGAAATTGGAAAGTAAAAACTGAGCAGCTCCTGCCCATATATTGCAGCATTCCTCCATTTTTGGCCTGATTTTGCTCTTGGTAAAGGTAGAGGATAGCAGGAAGGACCAAGTACTTACTGGAGTAAGGAACCAACCATTTTTCCAGCATTTTTAGTGATGGATTATATGTATGAGTTTCACTTGGAGGTCTGGGTTTTAATTTAAGTCCCAAGAGGCACTCAAAGCACAAGGACTCAATGAAGGAACACCTGTTCATCGTGATTGGTAAAAGTTCTGGGTTTGCTTGGTGATGATGGAATGACACTAGTTGGATTATGGAAGCATTGAATTTGACCAGTCAGTTTTTTTTTTACCCCAGAGTTGTTAAAGCTTGATCAGAGGAGAGATCAGCTGCTAAGTTCTGGTTATCCAGAGCTTAGCAGCTGATCTCTTGCATTTAGATTTTCTCACTTTTCAAAGATTACTTTCCCTATTTTAGGATAAAAAAACTTTAGATTCTACTTATTGCAAATATCAAAACAGATATTTTTCTGTCTGAATTTCTGAGATGCGGAGTTATCATTATTTACACTATTACATAGCCTAGTGGATTAAAGTGTTGGTTTGTGAATTTGGCAACATAATAATTGTGAGTTCAATCCCTGGACTGGGCAGTATGTACTTGGACTAAGTAAGCACTAAAAATAAGAACTAAGCGAGATAACCCTAGACAGGAGCAGTAGAAGGAGAACTGTCTACCACTATAAATTAATAATGGGTTCAGTCGTGACCACCAATTTGTGATAACAACAAAGATGAGGACAATAGTCTGAATGTAAATAAGTTATTTTTCTATCTTTAGACTTTAAATTAAAAAAAGAAAAGAAAAAGTGGATTAAATGCTCTTTCAAATGTAACCTCAAGGGACAAAAAAGCAAACTAAAAGATAAATTCATTCTCTGGTTTCCTTGCTTAAAACTGTGTTAAAAATTTACCTGCCAAACAGGTAAATCACAAAAATATTTCAGAAGTGTTTAAAGCACATGCTTAGAACATTTGTGTTTGGCTCAGATCATCTTTGGAAATTTGATGGGACTTGAATTTTGACAAAGGAAATACATTTTTTTTTTAATTTTTGCTTCATATACACTATTTATATTGTTCAGACTGTTATCTTCATACTTATTTATTTTTGACACATTGATGTTTCAACTGTTGTATGCTCTGGCCTTCTTCAGGTGGTATTTGTTGGAATGTTGAACTGAACCCTTTATTTAGTCCATAGGGGAAGATTGTTCTAATTCCATGTAGCATGCTTTTGGATGTTTTAGTTTCAGTTAATTTGCTTTGATAAGTTTTTGTTCTCACAGCAGGGATTGAACTCACAACTTTTTGGGTCAAGTCACTTTTAGAATCAATCAACCAATGTTTTCATCCACTGGGTCATGTGTCCTTGTTTTATATTGCATGAAAAGCTCTATAAAAGGAAGCTTCAATGAAAACAACCTTTCAGCCTTAAACAACATGGCCATTGCAATCAATCCCTCAGTTCCCTATGAACTTTTATCTTTTTATCTTTAAAGATAAAAATTTTAAAAGAGAAAATCCTTATTAAATCTATGATACACAAAAAACATGATTTTAACTATTTATAGAAATGTTTTGTGAACTAATTTTAGGTTACAATGAAAACACTGTAAGCAAATAAATTATTGAATTTCTGGAATGAGGATTTATCATTATATACAGTCTTTGGACTGGGCAGACTTCAACTCTCTCGTGATTGAGCAGCACTATATAAGAAATTTTTTCTTTTTTTTATCATTTCACCCCAAGCAAGGTGATAATACCACTAAGGATGCAAGGGGTTACTTGGGGTAAAAGAAAATAAGAACATTTTAGAAGAAGGAATAAGAAACAAAGAAAAAAAAACCATCTACTCCTGTTCAAAAGACGAGGAGTGTAAACTAGGTGATAGGCATATCTATCTACTCCTAAAATGTGATATCCTTAAACATGGCTGACAGGATGAGAATAATCTATCCCATTGATTAAATAAATGATTCAGTTTAAAATTCCCTGAAATTTACCCTAATCAACAAGCACCTAATGAAGGCTGGAGAGTGCAACAGTCAAATTGTGATATTAACAACAAAAATGAGGATTATAGTCTGTTAATAAGTTTCTGAAAATAACATTTCTATTAGGAAACAAAGAAGAAAGCAAGCTAAAAATATGATTTTATAAATATTTTTTGTCACTATTTTTGTTAATATGGAAATTTGATTCACATTTTAGAGCAAGAATAAAACTTACAAGAAATCAAGTTATCAGAAATTTATTTGCTTCACAAATTTAGGGAAAAATGAACTTTTCAAAAAATATCCCTGAGGGAAAAGAAAACTGACTAGGACATGCCAGAAATAAAAACATCCTCAAAGACTTTCTTTACTTTCATGCATGAATTATTTTGTACAGATATCTAGTTCATGAAAATTTCATTAGAAACCAAGAAAAGACTACCGAACTGTTATGTAATATCAGTCCTTTTATATAGCAGTTAATGCTAAACAATCTCCTCACAGATGATGAAGAAACTTGAAGTAATAGAAATGAGGTTCTCCAGAAAGATGCTGAGAATGCCATGGACGGAACATGTGAGCAAAGTTTTAGGAAAAATGTAAAAAAAAAGACACTTATACTTAACATCAGAAAGAAATAGTTGAAATTTCTAAGGCACATAATGAGGAAAGAGGGTATAGAAAATTTGATACTCACAGGCAATAAAGGACAAAGTAAAGCAGCACAAAACCTACCTATTGAGCTTGTGTAAATGGTTTAGGAGAGCTTAGGAGAGATAACAAAAATAACAAAATTTACTAAGAGGACAGGAAGTTATGTAGAGACATTTACTAAAAGGACAGGAAGTTATGTAGAGACATGATTGCTAACACCCTGAAGGGAAATGGCGCATAGAAGATATCAAGATTTATGCTTAGACATTTGATGCACAGATACTTATGTGTATATACTTCTATACACAAACTTGTGTATAAAAGATCTGATATAAATATCTATATGTCAGACTTATATTGGTTAACAGAATGACAAAATAGAAAAAACACCTCCATGACATGTTTCATCAAGAGAAGGAATTTCTTCAGACGAGTAATTGTTTTACTGATGCAGTCTTCATCTAATAGATCCCAAAGAGATCCTTGTGAACTTGTCTAAAAACAATTGTTGTTTCTTTCTCTCTAAGACATTTCTTTAAATGTGTTAGTAATAGTATTTCAGTGTTCTCTCTGATTTGGTCTTCCCATCTCTAAGGTGTTCTACCACATGGTCTTTTGCCAGGCAAGTTGTTTTTGTGCACAAACTTTGTTCTCATTTGATTATATGTCCAAACCAGTTAATCCTCCTCCTAATCAGAGTAATTATGCTAGTCTTCATATTGAGCATTTACCTTTTGACTCCATTTTGATTTTGTCTCTGGTATTTTTCCTAGCCATGGCTTTGAGGCACTTGCTTTCAAAGAAGGAACCAAAAAAAGGAAAGGAAAAGAAAAAAAGGAAAGGAAAAGAAAAGAAGGAAAGGAATGAAAGGAAAGGAAGAAAAAAAGGAAATCATGATATAAACAATTACACATCCATGTCAATGGAGAGATAAACATACACATAGCAGAGAAAATACAATTAATAATCCTTTCATTAATGAACTTCCTGTTCACTTCACACAAATGTACTTGTAAAAGGTACAAATATTACCTGTCTATTAACACTATTCCATCACCAATCCTGACAAAGTTCTCTTCACTGGCATGTCATGATTACTGTACTTAAATAATTACAAGCTAAGTTAGGCATTTTGCAACTAGTAACATGTAAACCAGTTTAATCTGTCAGATAATGCTTAATGTGCACCGCTAAGAAATAGCCAATGCCTGGAGACAACATGAAGTATACAACATGGCATCCAATCAGTCTCATCCATCATGGAACCAATCGAAATACATCAATACATACGAATGTACACACACTTGTGTATATAATCATTGTAACTTAACCTTGGAAAGGAGAATTAGGGATGGAGTTCTTCATCTGTTGTAAATTGGCACCACTGACTAGCAAGACTTCTGCAAGACAGGCATATTTTTCCAAAGCAAGTGCAGAAGCTGAATTGCTGGTGGGAAAAAGTGCAAAATTTATAACATTGCCTCCTCCCCTCTTCACCCCAAGTTTGAGGATTGATTGAGAGTGAGAGTGATCACCTGGAAAATCTTGTGGCACCAAGAAAGCCAGTCAGCAGCCTCCATTACCCATTTGTGAGGATCGATATCACAGGAAATGAAGGTTCATTTTTAGGCATTTTAGGGAATCCCATTATCACTTTTGTGGCACCCCTCTGTCATTCACTGAACAGCAGAATCTTTGGAATATGTGACACATACACACTAGATATATATATGCTTACACCAAATCATTTACCCCAGTTCTTGAAAGAAATACAGGAAGATTTAAAAATAGAAATTAAAACATCAATCCAGTGAGAGATTTGAACTGCTATATTTTGCAGATATATCTGCAAACTAATTTATAGCTGCAGACAAATGCATTGAATGTTTATGAAAGAAGTTGCAGTGCACGCACACACACACACACACACACACTTCTGATAAAGTGAGAAATCTTTAATAGGGACTAATTGCTTTGAATTTGGCTCTGTGCCACACTTAGTTCTCTCCAGATAAATCAATACACCTAATTCCAAACATTAAAAATATACAGGATACTCCTCATTGATATGTTTAGAAAATTAGTATGCTAACAATTTTTTTTTCATATCCCAAAACTTGAATAGTGTTACCAAAAATTAGTATGGTGATTAAAGACTAATTCCATAATTAGTCTTGTAAAAGAAAATTAGGGATTACATTCTATTTATTTTTTAATAATTATTTTCAAAAGATTAACTAAATTAATAAATTGTTTTCTATAAATAAATAACTTTCAAGGTAATTGTTCTGATGAGTTTTTCATTTTGGTACCAAGACTTTATGTATTTAAGCACAATACTAGATTGGTGGCAAGGTCTCACCAATTTGTAATTGAAATGACTAGATGAAACTAATTTCTATGCTAACAGTTTCTCTTGTATGTCTCACTTGAGGAACTCTTCTGTCAAAGATTTTTTTTTTTCTTTTTGTTTCACCTCATGCAAAGCGAAAATGCCACTAGAACGCAGGAGGGTTACAGAAAGTGTAAGTGAATGAGAAGTTTTAAAATGGGAAGGATTGAGGAAAGGAGAAAATGGAACAGGATTCAAAAAGACAGAAGATGGTGATTAACGTTGCATTTAGGTTTTTGAAGATTGTAGATATAAGGGAAGCATTTAAATAGAATGTCAATCGCCATCTGTCTTAAGTTCTGTTCTTTTGTAGTTCTCTGTCCTCAATAATTTTTTTATTCTTATTTTCTTTCACACTCATTAACTCCTTGCATCTCAGTGGCTTTTTTGTCTTGCTTGGGGTGAAATGATTAATAAAAAAAATCCAAACAAGTTGGTTTGCAATAATATAATTTTTCTAATATTATTCATTTAATCCCAAAATTATTATATATATATATATATATATATATATATATATATATATATATATATATATTTTTTTTTTACAGTTAGGACTTTGTTTAACAGGCAAGCTAGTAATCAACAAATTAGTGGACTGCAATAAAGTTTTAAGTAGTCATTCATATAGACATAAATTTAATTATAAAAATTATATTTTACAAGAAAATCTTGTACCAACATCTTTTAAGTCAGTCAACTTAGCCTTTATTTAATTTTATGAAATCTCTAAAACATAATTGTCGACACTAAAAGCATTTTTATTTGTTTACATTATTTGTACACAGATAATAAACCCTATTCTTGCCCTCTAACCTTCATCAGGTGATTGTCGATGCTGGTAACCTTTTAGGGAATCTCAAACTAAACTCTTTATTTGATCTACGAGGGGGGGGTGTAGATTTTACTTGTTCTGCTGACCATGTCCAGGGATATTTTGTCTAGTTCTATATTTAGTACTGCTTAGTTAATTCTAACCCCAGTCCAACTGAATCAAAGTACACACTGCATGGCCAAGGGATTGAACTCACAACTACTGTCACCAAACACTTTTATCTTTATAATGATGTTCTTGTAGAAATTAAATCAACTTAAATTTTATTTGAAACTTCAATTGGTGGCATGAAAATATGCTCTCTCTCTCTCTCTCTCTCTCTCTAAAATAAATATATATATATTCAAATAATAAGAAAGAACAGTCAGATTTATAATCCAGAGTTCTTTGGTGTTCATTTTTTTTTTTTAAAAAAAACAGTGCTTGATACAAAGTAGAGCATAATATTATAATTATTTTTTTTTACAAATATGTCTCTATCATGACACAGAATAACTGTCTTGAATAGTCCAGTTTCATTCTCAACTGATGTTAAGAATAACTCGATAACTTTAACTTTTAAAGTTAATTTTTGGGGATTTAAGTTCCCGTTTTGAAACAGTAATTTCTGTGTTATAATGGAGACTTTTTTTTTTTAAATAGTTATTATATATATATATATATATATATATATATATATATATATATATATGTGTGTGTGTGTGTGTGTGTGTGTAAGACATGATATAGAGAAATCTATCAGATTAATAGTGCCATGTCCCTTAAAGATGTAGGAGATGATGGCTCTCCACAATTTCCTGTCCCTTGTAGCTCTTAGTAAATTTTGTCTTTTTGCTATCTCTCCTAAACTTTATTCTGTCATTCATTTACTCAAGCTCGCTAAGTTTGTTATGTGTTGCTTTCCTCTGCCTATCTTCCCTTCAATATATCTTGTGAGTATCAAATTTTACAAACCCTCTTTCTTCATTATGTGCCCAAGAAATTTCAACTGTCACTTCCTGATTTCAAGTTTAAGTTTCATTTTTGTTTCCATTTTCTCTAAAACTTTGTGGTTACTCACATGTTCAGTCTATAGTATCCTCAGCATCCTTCTGTAGAACCACATTTCTGTTGCTTTAAGTCTCTTTTTGATATTTCAGAAGATTGTCTTGCATTTACTGCCATTTAGGAAGACTGATATTACCTAACAATTGTGTACTCTTTTCTTGGTTTCTAATGAAATTTTTTTTTTTGTTTCTTAATACTCTGCTTAGCTTTTGGAAGGCATATTTTAGTAATCACAATGCACCTTCAGGTTATAGCATCACACTTTCAGTCACCTTTGGAAAGACAAAAATGGAAAAAAAACATCCTATGTTACACATTTCACCCTTTGAAAGAAATTATTCAAAACTGACAAAGTGCATCATATAAAAAAGTTTTCTATTTTGTCATTCAGTTACTAATATAGTTAAGTAAAAATGTACATTTTAATATTTATTTTCAAAAAATTACCTAAATCTTTTTCAATACTTGAAAGTTCTTTATTAAAATCTGTCTTAAAATCATTTTTGGTTATGTTCATTTAAGTTTGATTAACATGATTTTGATTATTGTATATACTTGCATAAAACCCAACTTCATGTATAGTGTAACTCCTGAATTTTTTGCAAGAATTTTAACCCATCCTGAAAAAAATTTACTCATGTATAGTGCAAATGGCCACCAAAAATGCATGATTTTTGCACTCTTCAAAAAAAAAATTACCTGTATAGAGTCCACTCCCACTATTTTTGCATTAAAAAAAAAAAATGATCATAAAAACTTGCACTATATGTTATATAAACACAGCACTTTGAGGTGTATTAATTTAGGGGTTTCTTTTACATCTATATACATTTTTACACTGAGCTCTATAATAAAGCTGATACACAAATAAATTCACATATACAGATTGAGACGTGACATGGATAAATTAACTCCTCCCTACTCAACATTACACAAAGATGATTTAATAAAATATGTCATCAGATATTCTCTTATGAGGAGTCTTATTACTAAACAAAAATTTATTAGATCTAAAGCGATTAATGTTTGACTCAAATAACATCATCTAAATACATCTGTATTGATAAAAAAAAACTTTCAAAATATGTTGGCTTCGAGAAACAGTTTTAATTGAAGTTACAATAAATTTATAAAGAATAAAACTCATATACCCAACACACATACACATTCCAATTGGCTATTTTGATAAATTTCACTTTCATGCATAAAATATGTATTCCAAAATATACACAGGCATCTTTAACACACGAACACACACAGAGAAACGATTTTAATCAACCATAAGAAATAAACAAATTCTTATATATATATATATATATATACACACACACGTGTGTGTGTGTTAGAATGCAGTTTTAAAATTTAGATTTATATGCATTGTAATAAAGAGTTTAAATAGGTAAACTGAAATCAGTTCCATCTGCAGCCTAAGGTATAAATGTTGTTAAAAAGCAAGTGTATAGAGGGTTGTAATTTCTCAATACACATATTGTCAAGCTCTGTCAGAGACTGCCTGTGTTCCGCACATGACCAGAGCAGACAGTTGTCATCCTGACTACATCACATGACCAAAACCTGACCAAAAAAGTAACAGAAAGGATGCATACAAAGAGAAGAAGAGAACACAATCCTCATGTCATGCAGAAAGAAAAATGGCAATTTCTCTGCAGGCAATGAAGAGAATATGACAAAAAAGAAATAAAGATAAAAAAAAAGAAAAAGGGAGACATATTTCCTTTAAAAGATTTTGGAAGGTATTTGCCTTAGAAAAACGAAAATTAGACTTTTCAGTTTTGGTCAACATGCAGAAACCAGTGTCACCATATTGACAAGATTTTTAACATGAGAAACTTGATGAAAAGAAAAAGTAATTGTGAAAATATTTTCAAAGTGATCAGTTATTTAATTATTATCATTTCAGTACAGGTCAGCATCATTATTTTTATTATTATTTTCAGCAGAAATCATAAAAAAAATAAAGGCTTTTTTTCTGCTCTGTGTAAATGTAGACCATATTAATTGAATAAGGACTCAGATTTGAGGGGGTGTATTGTATATTTGAATGCATTTACATACACATAAATTTATAAATCTTGAAACAATTCTCTACCCACACCAATTTCTTTAAAGAAAATAAAAGATAAATTTATTTAGATTAAATACAGCAGACATTGTAGAAAAATCATGACTGATTTTTCATAAACATAGGCATCATAGAGTAATGGTCAGCAAGTTTAATTTGTAGATCATTAGTTATGAATTCAGTCCTCACTGGGCACTCTATACTTGTGGCCTTGTGCCAAAACTGAGTGAACACTTCTTATAACTGAACAACTAAATTAGATACTAAGCAAATATCCAGATATACAATGAATGTTTTATATCAAAATTTTAGTTATTAATAATAGGTCAGCCTGCAAACACCTATGATTAACACCTGTGTGTGTGTGTGTATATATATATATATATATATATATATATGGAGTGCTGATGCTAATAAAATAGTGCTCAATGTATAATAACAGGGCTATAATTTATATTAATAGTGAATACACATTTTTTTCCCTTACCAGTAGCACAACTCTGAATTTTATGCAAGATACAATGGTCAGGTGCTGGAACACCTTTTTTTTCAGCACTTAACAATTATATATATATATATATGTATATGTATGTATGTTTAAAATGTTGTATATTTATAGAGGACATCATAGAGTGTTTATAGGTATAGACAGTGTGTGTATATATATAGTAGGAATTAGTGGATTTTTTATTACTCCGAACATTATTTTTGTGGATACACATGTTTGAATACACAAAAATATGCACTTATATATACATTTTTAGTTATTCACACACACACACTCATTCATTCATTATATATAATGTAAATAGTAGAAAATTGAGTGTTCTAAATGCTATTTCTGTCCTTAATCAATGCAGGAATAAAAAAAAAATCATGGGACTCAGTTCTATCTTTACTTTCCATCATACTGCCCCCTACTCACACACCAAATCTATTACACAACCACCCCACCTTTATAATACCTAGTACATCTCAATTATCATTTCAATATTCATATAAAATACAAATTGTATTGTAGCCAAATTATCTACAATAATGGATCATCAGCAATATAGGTGAAGAATTCAACTAGAAAAATTGAAAATAAATACAATCAATCTAAATAAAAATTAAGACATGTCATAATAGATTATTCTGTCTCAAATAAATCATCTTGTGGCAATTTTTAACATCTACTTCAGATTTTACTTGTCAAAAAGTTGAAAAATTTTAACACATTCAACATTATCAATAAAAAATAGTGAATTTTACATAGTTCAAACAAAACAAATTTCCAGAAGCCAGAATGATGTTAAAATCCGCAAAAAAATTTCATCCTTTAACAGTTAGTTGTGCTTAATTTAATTTGTAACATATAGAAATATAGGTAGAAAAAAAGCAAATGCTAATAAGATAGCAAAAGTCACAAATCACTTCCCAGGGCCCCCAATCATACTTTGGCACCCCTGGTTATAGAGTTCGGGGGGGGGGGGGTAATGTGCACCAGCACTGCATGGTACAGTTAAATATGGACATGTTGTTTTCAAAGAATCTAAATCCTGAGATTAACATTCACCATAAAATGTACAGTCATTGCTTTGTTTTTTAAAAGAGAAACTCTTTTCTCACCAACATGTTTTCTCTTTCAAAACAATAAAAACTCACACACACACAATTATAATTTAAAAAAAAAATTCCGTGTGACTAGTTTCATCATTTAGGACTGTGTCAGAATAAACTGATGTTTATGTTGACATAATTACACATACACATGAAAGATAAAAGATGCTGAAATGAATTTTTAAAAAAATATGTTTGGGTATAAGCTGATTTCATTTAGTTTCTTTTTATTTATGTTTTTATCGTATTCTATACTTTTATATCATATTTATATTGTTATACAATTACTCCCAGACAAGACAATGGCATAAGGAAAAAAGTGTACTTAACCATCATTAATTTTGATAGTCTGATCCTTATTGAATGCATCAAAATTTTGGCAATATGCCTCATTAAACTATTATATATATATATATATATATATATATATATATATATATATATTAGGAGTAACTGCACTATATTGAGTCTAGCTAGTTTCCTCTTCGTCACGAGGCCCAGTGGAATGATGGCTGCGTTGTATAATGGTCCAGGTTGGATTCTCAGTAGTGGATGCACACTGCTGATGGGTCCCAAAAAAGGATAAAATGGCCATCCAGTGCTTTCTGCATTCTGTTGAGGATTTTTCTAGACTTGATGACTTATGTGAAATTATGAAAAAAAATTTCTATTATATATATATATATATATATATATATATTTTTTTTTTCCTTCTTTCCTACAACTCCAAACATTATTTTGTGGATACTGATATCTGAGTAAACTCCTTTTGTTTTTCTTTTTAAAAAAAAAAACAAAAACAAACAAAACAAGGTGTCTAATCAAACATTGGTATCCACAAAATAACATTTGAAGTACTAGGAAATAATGTCAGATAAAGAATTGATTGATTACATACATATATCAGACAAAAGAAAAAATTTTCTTTACCAAAGCTTTACAGATATATTTTATTTAGATCTGAATTTATTTATATATATATATATATATATATATATATATATATATATATATATATATATATATCTCATTGAAGAAAAATATACTGAAAAACAAACAAAAAACCTAATATGCGATTATGCTGTTTTAATGTTAACATTGGACGTTTCGGTCTAATAGACCATCTTCAGGAGATATTCATAAAACATAATTAACATAGACCATATACAATTCAACATGAAAAAGACAATGGACATAAAAGCAATACCAATCCAAACAGATAACTGATAGCTTTTATGTCCATCGTCTTTTTCATGTTGAATTGTATATGGTCTATGTTAATTATGTTTTATGAATATCTCCTGAAGATGGTCTATTAGACCAAAACGTCCAACGTGGACATTAAACATTAAAACAGCATAATCGCATATTAGGATTTTTGTTTGTTTTTTCAGTATATTTTTCTTCATACTGTCGGATCTATATCCATATATTTGCTTACATATATATCATTATAGTAATTCATCAAGTCTAGAAGAATCCTCAACAAAATGCAGAAAGCACTGGATGGCTCTTTAATCTTATTTTTGGGACTCATCAGCAGTGCGCATCCACTACTGAGATTCAAACCCATACCGTTTCGATACAACGCAAGCATCATACCGACTGTACCAACAGGTCTTGATGATAAAGAAAAAATTGAATACACTTGATATAGCGCTGCTACTTGCAAATTCCATGGTGATACTCATCCAAGTATTCATAACCCAACAGATTGTACCTCAAGAGACACGTCTTTCCTTACCCTGAACTGCTTCATCACAGAGCATTAGCTGGGTCAAGCAAGGATATACAAGTAATGGAATTTTGGGGATTTAGGTAAATCATTATAGTAATTCATTGAGTTTAGAAGCATCCTCAACAGAATGCAGAAAGCACTGGACAGCCATTTTGTCCTATTTTTTGAACTCATCAACAGTGCACATCCACTGACGAGATTCAAAACTGTATCATTTCAATACAACACAAGCGTCATACAAATTGTACCAACAGGCCTCTTGGTAGTGGATACACACTGCTGGTGAGTCCCAAAAATAGGACGAAATGGCCATTCAGTTCTTTTTGCATTCTGTTGAGGAATCTTCTTACATGGAATACTGCTGCCATATATGGTCTGGAGCTCCCTGCTGTTCTTCTTAAGGTTCTTGACTAAATCCAGAGACAGATCTGCAATGTGATTGGCCCTGATTTGTAATCTCATTTACAGTCACTCTCTCACAGACATGCCATTGTTTCCCTGTCTTTTCTACAAATTTCATGGTAACTGTTCCAATGAGCTATATTCGCTGGTTCCCAAACTACATGAATTTAAATGTGCTACTAAGTTGGCATCTCAGTCCCACCCTTTCATTGTCAAAACAGTTAAATGTAGTTGCCTCTTCTACTCCTATAGCTTCATGTCTCATACCTCCCGTCTGTGGAACTCCCTTCCTCTTGCTTGCTTCTCTGATAGCTATAACCTCTAAATATTCAAATCTAATGTCAATTGACATCTCCAGATGCCTTGATCTATCCCCCGTCCTTCTCTTTCTCATCTCCTCTATCATGCCTCTTTACTCTTGCTCCCACTCTCTGTAAGCTCTTGCATGGGGTGAAATGCTTGGAAAAAAAAAAAAAAAAAATTTATATATATATATATATATATATATATATATTCATATATATATTTTTAATATTGATTATCTACAAGAACATTATTCATCTAAATAATTCAAACACAAATTTAAAAAAAACATTAAGTTATACAATGCTTATATATGTGGTGGAGGGTCACATGATACTGAAAAGTTTTCCGTCTGACTAACTTCCCAAAATCTGATGAAATGACTAAACATCAGAATTTGCCCTCAATACCCTTTTTGATTTGACCAATGACTTCAGTAGCACTTGGGCCTAAATTTCTCATGAGATAGAGATGTTATTTTTATCAAGAAGTAAATATCAAAATCATTAGAGATGTAATGTCACACTAGACAAAGAGGAGGGTTTACAGCTGAAATGGTTAGAATGCCAGATGAATACAGAATAATTTATGGGACCCCAGGAGCTCAAAGCTAATCAAATATTCAATTTAGATATATTAAGAACTCAAAATACTGATTGAGACTTGTTTAGATTTTGTTCTGAGGTTGTTTATCTTTCTAACCAGCAGCAAAAATTACATGAAGAAATGGGAACATCTTGAAATGTAAATTGTAAATTTACACTGAAAAAGTGATTGATCAAATCATTGTTTGACACTAAAACTTCTTAAGTTTATTTACATTTTTCAGTCATGTGAACAGTAAATTAATGTAGGTCATCTTGATAGTGTGTGTGAGTGAGCATGTGCAAATACACATACAGGATGCAAACTAAATTACGCAAAAATGAAAATAACACTAACATCTCATTTTAACACATATATTTACCAAAATTATCTTTCAATACTAAAGAGTAAATTTATTCAATAAAATCACCATTGGTTTCAACCATGGCCTCCAGATGACTTCAGAATCTCCTGCAACTCTTCTGGATGGTCTCCTTGTTTAAGTTGGTGAATGCTGCCATAATCCTTGCATTCCGTTCATCTTTGGTGTTACAAAGAGTTTTGCTGGTCTCTTGCTCAACTGCCCCTCACACATAACAATCAAAGGGGTTACAGTCTGGAGAGTTAGGTGGTCAGATGTTAGAGGTGATGTGGTCACAGAAATTGTCTGACAGCCATGATTGGGTTCTCCTGCTTGTGACATGGTGCAGCGTCCTGTTGTTAGACATAGTCTTTCAGCAACCACCTTCTTATCGCAGGGAAGAACTACTTTCTCAAGGCACTTTATTTAGGACTACATGTTGAGTCTGTGGCCCTCACCAACAAATTCAGGAGTTCTTTTCTGATCAGTGTGAATTTTCCGAGTTGCCACACCATAATGCTCATCCAACTCTTTTCGAATTCTCTGCATTGTTCATATTGGATTTTCTGGCTCGAATGCCAAGTAGTACAGCATGCTGTTTCCAAATTTCTGGTGGAGTGAATTGCATTATGTTGCTCTTTTTATCACAAATGGTTCCCAACTGACCCTACCATACTGTGCAGTCAATAAACCCTCCCCCCAACAAAAAAATGCACCTGCACAAAATTAAAAATATAAAATGACGACAATTTACCCATCTCACCATGTACCTTAAGAGCTGGCATGTAAATCACCCACTAAAATTTTGAGGTGTTAATTTGGGTTTTGGCCTTTTATTGCTCCCCACTTATTTTACTCTGACAAAATAAGGCAGCTCTACTTTCATCAGATATTCACAACAGAACAATGGACTGATATGAATCTTGATATTTTCATTTTTTTTATGCTTATACAATTTTTATATTTATTTTTATATGCACTGTACTTAGTGGAAAGTGCTTCTGTGACAGAGCTAACATATTTCCCCCTCCTCCATCACACACAAATAATCAAACACAAATAAGCATAAATAGATCCACTTTTTAAAAAAATAAACTGATTTGTCTGATGATCACAAAATCATGAAACGCAGGGTATCAAACTAATATCCATACAACTCTGTCTGTGTGTGTGTGTATATATATATATATATATATATATATATACTCCTGATATGAAATGAAAATATTATAATGAATTAATTGCTAGGTCTGCTGCTAGGAAAATTGATTCACTGTGTTATGCTGGACAATTTTACTCACCTGAATCTATCTTACATATTTATAAGTCTACTATTTGTGCGATGTGCTATGTGATGCAATGGATAATGGCTTGGAATGAGAAGCTGGAGGATTGAGTTCTAATTCCAGTTGGGTACATTACAATCACTTACATGCAAATACTCTTGGGAAAGGTGTGAATCCTCTTCTCCTCCCCAACCCCCATTATGTGTAAATAGCAGAACAAACTAGGTTCTGTAGCCTTAGGTGATATGCGGTCTAGAAGGAAAACTCTGAATTCAAAACTTGCCTGGAGAGGGTTGGGCTCCGTCAGGCTATCTTGCCCAAGAAACACTACTTCTACTGTGGCTGCAGTACATGTGGCTCTCCAACATCCCAATGGGTCACGGGGAGAAAAAAAAACAAAAAAACATACACCTCATACATTTATGAATACTACAACTTTTATTATGCCCCACACCACATGATTCAATAAAATATTGATGTGATGTATTAGACTCCAAAAAGAGAAGAGAAAATTTTTTTGGTTTCTATATTTGAAAGAGTTTTTTTTTTTATTTTATGTTTTTATTCTTTCTCGCTTTTCCTTCCTCCTCAGTTTTCAACTTTTTCTATTCAGTCTTATCGACGGTAGAGCGATTGTGAACGTTTTTTTGTTTTGACTTGATTTGAGAAACGAAACATTTAAAAAAAAAAAAAAAAAAAAAAAAAATAATAATAAAATGCTCATTAAGAACATACATTTTTTTTTAAATTAAAAAAAAAAGAAAAGAAAAAAAAGGAACATTTTTTAAATTACTAGCCACACATACTATTTTCAATACTGTACTCAAGATTGTGTAAAAAAAAACAAAATCCGAAAATTAACGCGTAACACTAAAAACTGTAAAAAAAAAAAAAAAAAAAAAAAAAAAAAAAAAAAAAAAAAAAGAAGAAAAAAAAAGAATTTTTGTAGGTTACAGATAAATTTAAATGTCAATAAACACACACACGTCACTATAAACATTATATCGCGTATCCTGAATATTACACATAAACCCACTTGGAAGGTTTTGCTGGTGGAGACTAAAAAAAAGACAAAAAAAAACAAAACGTAAACGGAAAAAAAAAACATTTCACCTCTAACATGTGCGTGTCTGCCTGGCTATTTACTTTAATAAATTTTCCCATAACAAACACATCCACGCGCAAATCGACTCTCTATCATGCTGAACAGGTAGAAAAAATAGAATGGATAAAAAAAAATTCAAACGAAAACTCCAATTGACCATGGATAGAAAAGCACTTGAAGAAAAGCGGCATCAAGCATAGACATTTCATTCTGGGGGAGAGTTGACACTTAAACCTTTTCTTATCCCCCCCACCCTTCCTTTTTAATTATTTTCCGGCTTCTTATTTTTCTTCCTTTTTTTATTTCAAATAAAAACAAATTGTGTGAGCAACAAAAAAATTTCGTCGGACTGCTATTATTTCGTCGCTTTGTATCTCTCTTTTCGTCTTCTATTTTTATTTATTTTTTTTTCATCTCATTGGAACCCCAGACCATTTTTTTTTTTTTTTTGTATGTTGACTGGTGTTTTGTTTTGTTTTTTTTTTGGTGGGGGGGTCTTGCTTGTCCTTGTGAAAAACTGACCAACAAAAATTATGGGGTTCGGTGACAAATAAAAAAGGCGAACAAAAAACCAGGTGCGCGTGGCTGGATTGATTGGTGAAAGAAACAAACAAAAAAAAGGAGATCTGATAAACGTAAATAAAAGGGGAAAAGTAAAAGAAAGGAAATAGAGTAGAGAAAGAATGAAAGAGGCGAACAAAAAATAGAAATAAAGGAAGAAGAAGATAAGACAGAGATGGAGGAATATCTTTTTTTCTTACAAGAAAATAAGTCACCGAAAGAGAGAGAGAATGCGGAAAAATTAAAAAGAAAAAGTGAAAAGGGAAAAGTAAAGAAAAATTGTCAGAATTGAAAAAGAATAGAAATCAAACAAATGAATGAAAAAATATGAAAAATGAACGAATGATTGAAAAGCAAGGGAAAAAAGAAAAGAAAGAAGCGTATGATGGACTCTTGCTTCCTCGCCGTCGTCCTCTTCCTCCTCCACTACTGCCTCCGTTGTTGTTGTTGGTGGTGGTGGTGGTGATCGAGGCAAAGAAAACGCAACCCACATCGAACAGTTGAAGAGAAGCTCACACAAGATTGGTGTGGTTGGTGCCATTTGCTCGTGGAACCGGTGGGCTGCTGCTGCTGCTGCAGCAGCTACAAAAGAAGTAAAAAGGGAGGAGGAGGAGGAAACAAGAGAGGGAGATGGCGGGAGTGCCCGTGGTGGAGGTGAGCTACAATGGATGAAGGAAGCACGGATGAGTAGTTTAGAAACGGCACAGTCCAACGAAGGACACACACATACATACACACACACACACACACATACATATTATATATATATATATACACACACACACAAACACACACATTCTATTAATTTTTGCTATCTGAATATATAGATAAAATACAATAAAAACCAATTCTCATGCTGCATGTACCGACTTTGGCAACGTCATTACCGTCACTATCATCATCATTATTATTATTAATAATATTCTTCTTCCTGGCGCCAGTGTTTCGATCAGCAGCATCATCATCAGTGTTGTCGCCGTTGTCGGTATTAAGACTGCGACCATCGACTTCATCACCACAACCACCTCAACAGACAACAACAACAACGTGGTTGTTGTTGTTGTTCTACTTCTTGTCATCATCTTCAGTCTGTGTCGTGGGTGGGGAGGTACACTGTCGGTCAAGCACAAAGGAAACAGGCAAAACCCTCACCCTCAGCACTGGGACAGGTAGGAAATGTTTGCTTTTAAAAACTGCATATCTACATGGTTTATATACAATCCCTCAGATTACATACACACATCTTTCTCTCTCATTTTTTATATATATATATATATATATATATATATATATATATATAAGGTACATGTGCATACATTGTCCTTATGCAACAAAACAGCATGTAACTCTTTATTTGGCACACTCGATTTTTTTATGGAATCAACCCTTCTTTTCTTATCTTTCAGTCTTGATTTTCTTCTGTGATATCATTTTATCTTCTTTTGTTGATATTGCAACACTAAATCTCAACATAAAAGAAAAAAAAACACATAAATAACCTCATTCTGAACATTGTAAACTTTGACAAACTGGCTCTTACAGTGACCAGGTGCGTAAAAGAGTAGTACCTGCTCTGAAGCTGAACAAGCTGCTTAAAGACCTCATTAAATGCACTAAAACACTCTTTCCACCTGCCAGTTTGCAAATCGGAATCACATTTTTCAGATTTTTCAGCAAGTGCTTTCTTTTTCTCTGTACAAGTCCGTCTTTTTACTTAGTTTCATTTTCTATTTTGTTCTTAAGAAAAGCTAGGAAAAAAGTTGGCTCCACGTCATGTTTTAAGTTTTTATTAAAATAAAAAAGAAAAAAAAAAAAGAAAATCATGATAGTGAAAATAATTATTGCAAAGATTTTTAACTTCTACCACTTTTTTCTGAAATTCACTTTAGTATGTTAAAAGTAGAAAAGATAAGTAACTTCAAATGTTATTACAGAAGTTAATAAGCAGTTTTTTGTTTTTTTTGGGTTTTTTTAAAGAAACCTAAGAAAAAAAGAAAATGAAAAAAGAGGAAGAAAAATCAAAGTCTCACCAAGAAAAAAAAGAAAGAAAAAAAAGACATTTCTCTCATTTCTATTAGTGCTATAAAAAATGACTTCTGATTAAATTTTAATGTAATCAATTAGCCCACCTTTTGAACTTTCTTTGATCATTTCTTTAAATTAAGTTTTTTTTTTTACTTAAATCATTCTGTGTTTTCAAGTGTTCTGTCAAAGAACCAGGAAAAGAAATACTTAAAAATTACATTTCCAGAAGTTCCTTTCCAAAAATATATTATTATTATGATTTCTTTCATTTTTAACTCCTTCAATGTTCCCCACCAGTCATATCTGGCAGCCTACATTGGAGACAAAGTGACAACAAGTTGCCTATTATTATCTATCTTTCTATGAAAAAATATTTTGAAATGCTTAATACAATATTTTAGCTCTTGTTTCTTTGCTTTGTAACAGGAAGTGGTTCTTAGCTAAGCGCTACCTAAAATTTTGTGACAGCTTGATGGAATAATAATAGAATTATGTTTTACCATGTGCACTGAGATTCAATGAATGGGCCAAAGTATTCAACTCCTTCTCCTTTGCAACTTCTACCCTCCATCCACCATTTACCCTGGAGCCATTTCTAAGAATACAGAAGAGCTTTTGGATTTCCCAACATTGGATTTTGGCACAGGGAACAAATAAAAATTATGTTAAGAAACAGGTATTCTGACTTATTAAAAAAAAAAAAAAAAATTAGTATGCTGCAGACTGAATTAAGAAAAAGTGTGTAGTAATTAACCTGTAATGACAAAAAAAAACTTTAAAAAAAAAGAAAAAAAAAAAAAAAGATCATAATTATAAAATATTCCTAACCAAAAGTAGTAACTACAATAACTACTGTGATGTAAGATATTTTGTAAGTATACAAATGTATTAGTTGTCGTAAATATAGAGATTAAAAGCTGTGCTCATTTTAGTTAGCCACAAGGCACAATATTGAATCAGCACTATCTAAGGCACACGTTAATACTATATAATTCTTTTGTTGTATTTTTAAAATTAAAAAAAATTTTTTTTTTTCCTTTTTGACAGAAAACTTAAATGTGAATATCTGCTTTTATTCTTTTCAAAAGAAAACTGAAAATTATCTCTGATATAACTACAGAAATTCATTTATTTATTTTAACATTGTGACAGGGGATTTCTTTATTGACCAGACATTTTCCTGTCAATATATGAAAATAGAATTCTGTTATCAGACAAAGTTAAAAGCTTCAAAGCTGAGGGCTATTGCTTTTAATAGCTTAAAGATATCATGATATACAATGAAATAAACAAAAGTAAAAAACTGATAAAAATGAAACAACAAGCCAAGTAGAAGATGCCTCAAAATATTGATTTGTCAAAACCATGAACTTGAGTGTATTGCAACCACATGACTATCACGATTAGCTTTACTATTGTTCCTTCTGATTCCATTTCAATTCAAAATAATATTTCTGAAAGTCAGCAGAATCTCTTAAAAAAATAAAAAAGATATCCCTCTAAGATTTTTTTTCTTCTGATTATCAAATTTCCCAAATTTTCTTTTTATTTAATTTTTTTTCTCTATTTTAACTAATGTTTTCTCACAATCACAATGTTCAAGACTTCAAGAATCTAATACATAACACCATCCATTTTATCTTGAATATTTCCAGAGTAGGTGATAGAATATAAAGAATATGGCATTTTCAAAAAGGAATTAAGTGGAATTCCAAAGACTCTGTTGCTTCATGAAATAGAAAAAAAAATGTATCTGTAAATGATCGAGGAATTTTGACAAAAACTATTATAAACTTAAGAGAAATAAGGAATTTTATGATATTAATCAACAAGTTCAACAGAATTTAATCACTATCTATAAATGCTGAAGAAAAATATGGATGATTATGGCTCTCCACAGCGTCCTATTTGTGTTGATCTTCATGAACCCTCATACAAAAATATTAAAAAAAAAAAATAAATAGAATAAAATAAACTCAACATAAAAATTGCAATGTTCATAAGCACTGTTATAGATATTTTTTTTTAAACATTATTTCACATTAATGTAAATATTACCTTTAGTGGGTACATATATTTGAGTTGCTATCCAAGTTATTATTTTTATTTTTTTTTTTCTGAAACAGCCTAGATTGAGAAGTTCTATGAAAACATGTTTTGGTACAATCTTTAGGTAGGGCTTTTCAATCTCAGCCAGTTGTTATTAATTTCACTGTTGTAAGAAATTAAACAAAAAAAAAAAAAAACATATTGGGTAGATTCTTAGATCTCTTAGTGTCCTTCTCTCTGATGTACCATTGAGTTATAGTTCTATTTTTTGTAGATGGAAAATTATTTATAAAGTTGCACTTTTAAATAGTGAACAAGCAATAATAATTGTGCGCGAAATGCAAAATCAGTAGAAACTACTAAGGGAGTGTAAAAACAATACAATGCTGCTTTAATAACAATCAAATTACTATTTTGTATTGGTGAATAATATTTTTATAAACATGACTTATTAAGATTTTATTTATAACTTATTATAACTTTATTATATTTTTTTTTATTTATAACTTTATTTATAACTTATTAAGACTTTATTTATAAACAGTACTTATTGGTTTGATGAAAATACCTATATAGGTATTATACAGAGGTGAGGCAGAAATAGCTCCCACATAATGGTAAGACATTATCTAGAGGAAGACAACATTGCCACTAATGTCTTAATGCAGGAGCTATTTCTGCCATGTGTTGTATATTTTTAATAACAATGTATACTTTTATAATTAATATAGTAATTATTTTTTTTCTTCTGACTCATAAAAACAAAAGATCAGACAAAGAGATCTCATTAAAAAAATGAGTGGTGATGATGATGATAATAATAATAATACAGTTTCTTATAACATTTATAATAAAAGTCATTTGAGTGGTTCCTGTAAGTGTCATGACCCAGTATTCTAACAACAAAGCTTCTGTGGACAGTGCAAAGGTCAAGCTAACAATTTCTTTAGTGCATGTTTTTGAAGAGAAGAAAAAATGAAGTGAAATTTGTGAACATCAAAAAGTGGAGAGATTGTCTAAAAAGAATGAATACTGCCGGATTAAAAAAGTCAGGTTATGAAAACTACATGACACCACTTTGTCCTGCCACCCAACAGCACTTGAAAAATCTCAATATGGCATAAACATATACAATTAAATATAATTGCTGAATTATAGCAGCAGAGACTGTGCATGTCTGAAAAGGTTGTTTAAGTTTGTTGAATGTTGTACTTGATTTAGCAAAGACATTACTACTTAAGGTTACAAGTTTGAATTTAACAAAGAAAGGCTTTTAAGCCAAAGTAAATATTCTGTTCTTTTGTTCATTGCATTTATTCAATGTTAGTAAAATCTGAAAAGAATCTAAATTCCTTGTGTAAGAGAGACATGCATGAACACACTTATGAATAGCAGGAGGTAGAACAGAAGAGAGTATACCGTCAGATATTTTGTAAGGAAAATTGTTATTTCTTTCTCCCCCAAGATAATCTGAATTTGATTAGAGAATAGGGGATGCAGGTTGGCTAAATCTTTCTCATTTCCTGTAGTCAACCCCCACAGGAAACCTGTACTATCATTGGGGGATATAAATAAAATGGCCTTTTAGATATATAAGAACACTATATATCCACAGACACACGTATGTGTTCACATTTCATATATATGTGTGTGTGTGCGTGTGTGTATATAAAGTGGGTACTAAAATATTCTCATCCCAAAAACTAATCAATCATGAGATTTTAAGGGGGGAGCGCTTATAAGAAAGTTTACAGCCATATCACATGGAAAAACTGTTTCTCATCCAATCACTGAAGTTAAGCAATATAAAGCCTGATCAGTACCTACATGGATGACTGTTTAGGGATACCAGGTGCTGTAAGCTTGGATGTGTGGGTGATGCAATGGATAATGACTTGGAATGAGAAATCAGAGAGCCAAGTTCAAATCCCAGTAGTGATTTTGTTTATTCACTTATGTGCAAATACTCTTGAAACAGAGTAGGAATCCATCTCCTCCCAGCTATGGGTTAAAATAGCTGGACAGACCTAGTCCTATAGCCTTGGTTGGCAGCCAGTCTACTGCAGAAAGTAACGGCAGTCTACTGTTGAATTCTGCCAGGTCAATCAGGAATCAAAAAGAGATATGTTTGCCTAAGTGAGCATCATGCATGGCACCTGAAGAAGGAAGGTTTATAGGGAAAGCTGAGAACTTTTCAGCAGCTCTTCATGTGTGTATGTATATATCATAAAAACAAGTTGTTATCCCAAATTTTAATATTATTTATTCATATAAGACATATTTACTCCTTGATTAGAGAAGAGCGGAAAATCAAATTAAACTTAAAAAAAAAAAGAAAAAAAAGAAGGACTGACTATGAGAATGAATGATCCACACAAGGATTGTGTTATATTCTATGCTAAAAGGAATATATACTTGACAAACACAGTGGATAAAATAAGTAAATTGTAATAACCAGTAGAATAAGAATAAAGGTAACAGTTATGCACAAGGTTGTCGCAAGTCAAACCAGTAGTGAGTGCTGCTCTTGGAAGGTCGGTAGTTCACGCCTAAGTCTGAGTCATACTCAACAGATCCCAGCTAGTCTCCATTGTCCATTCCCTTACGAATACCTATAGTGTAGTCACTCATGGGGGTGACAGGTTATTCCATTACATCAGATTGAAATTCAGCAAAATCAACCAATATAACCTAAAACTTTCACAGACTTTATCATGAAAGTAAATTGTTCAAATATTTAGTTTACAATGTCTCCTTTGAAGTGTTACCCTCTCAGCCAAGATACTGCTCATAAAGGGTAGTTTATTTGTTTTGTTTGCATACATTATTCCAGTTGTTCAATTTTTGAATAGCATCTTGGATACATAAATATATACATTTACAAATTTTTAGATGAGATTATCACAGAACAATGTTGAGCCAGGAAATCGTCTACCAATCAATTTCCAAGTGGGGTGGACATATATCTGCCTTGCAAATTGGTTTTCACAATTCTGCCTTATACTTCAGATTGGACATCAGCTTGTGGCACAACTCTTAGCAACAAGACTGAACTAAGTAGGTGATGACCATTTAGTAGTTTTTAACAGAATCATTAAAATTTGCTGACTTCTGAATTAATTTTGCTTATAATCTTCAAAGTATGAATAAATAACAACCTGATTAGCTTAGATGGCATGAGGTCAAATAGATAAAAACAGAGGTAAGAAGATTGTGTTGCACCAATGGGAGGATTGCTATGCCTTGAAAATCAGCATTTAAAATCACGGCTTTTACTTGGGCTTAAACAGTGACCCAGTCTCTGAGGAGAAATATGTAACTATCTTAGTCACTCAGTGGTCTTTCTATCAATACAGAAAAGAAAAAACTTATAACTTATTTTGAGAAACTCAATACATATTTATACAGTTTGAATTTCTGGGATGAGAAGTTATCATTATTTACTATATTTATTATTGTGCTCATCTTTGTTGTTATGAACAATGTTTCGGCTGTTGTTCCATCTGGCCTTCACCAAGTGTATAACAATCTGAGTCACCTACAAGGAATTCCAAACTGAATCCTTTATTTAATCTATGGGGTAAACTCTTCTCATTCCACTGCCCATATCCAGTGATATCTTCTAGTTCTTGTTTTTATAATCTGCACAGTTATTGCTTGACCTGTTTCCACCGAGTTCAAATTGATTAATCTCACAATTATTATGTCACCAAATTCCTTGTAGGTTACCTGAATCGATATACACCTGATGAAAGGCAGAGGGCACAACAGCCGAAATGTTGGGATAACAAAAACAAAGATAAGGACAATAGCATGCATAATATATATACAGGTTTTTAATTATACTCCTATGAATCTCAAATAATACAACTGAGTTTTTGCAGTAAAAAATACTTTAAAAAATCCTTGTTATTAGGGTTGAACTTAAAACAGCTTGTTATAAGAATCATGTCACAAAACTTATTATCATTTATGAGCTATGTCTCTTCAGAACGTAGGTGATCATAACTCTCCACAGCTTCCTGTTCCTTGTAGATCAAAACAATCTGACTCTTTACCATCCCTCTTCTCATTCATACAAACAATGTTTCTCTCTAACTTGTTGTTCTCTCAAAACCTCTTGTGAGTATTAAATTTTCCAAGCTGCCCTTCCTCATAATGTCCTAGAAATTTCAAATGTTTCTTTCTGATTTTAAATGTAAGTTTGTTTCTTATTCACTTTTTCTTTCTAAGTTCCCTGTTGTTCATATGTTCTGTCAATGGTAGTCTCATTAACTGTTTGTGCTCATTAACTGTTTGTGGAAATCTGTCACTTTGAGTCTTTTTTTCATGTTAGGAAATTGTCCAGCATTCACTACCGTATAAGAGAACAGATATGACATAAGCAATTCAGTACTATTTGATTAGTAAGTCTCACACAATACTGACTTGAATAACTTTGAAACTGATCCTTTTTATTTGAATTATCAGCAAAAAAAAACAGAAAAAAAAAACCCCAAAAAAACCATATCACTTTAAAATATTAATTCTCTAACACTCAGTAACCCATTGCATTTTAGTAGCTTTATTGCCTTGCTTGGGGTGAAGTGATAAAAAATCTCCTGTTCACATTGTTTCTGATCTTTTTTGTGTCATTTTCATTGGCATTTCTTTACTTAGTCCAAAATCCCCAATTATTCACTAAGCAAATTCTAATTACAGCAGCTCAGTTAAGATAATTTAATTCTTCTCAAACACTTAGAAATTTTTTATATTGTCTTTGAAAGGTTGAAATTTAGGACTAAGTTGTGTGTGTGTGTGTGTGAATACCCATCAAATTTGTTTGTATCATCCTTAATAAATTATATATACATGTAAACACATTTACTACTGCATCAGATATGAACATCATGACTTTTTACAATCAACTATTATACATTTGAGCACACTATTAGACACAAAGATAGATAAGTAGATCTGAATATATAGAGGGAAAAATAACATTCCCATTAATTGAAAATAAATGACAATAGATGGATTCATACCTTTAACTAACTCTCAAGAGATTGTTTCCCTGATCACTACAATCTTAACCTGTTCAAGTCTAGAGTTAATCGCTATCTTCCCTTCCTGTCTGATCTCTTAACATAACTTCCTACATCAAGTGGGCCCCCGGGCTTTGTATAGGGTGAACCTTAGTGTAAACAAAAAAAAAATTACCATAAATACACCAACACCATTTGGGTTTTGAGTGACTAAGCTAAAATATACCCAACTCACACATAATAAAAATACATCACAAAATAGGTTGTATTGTACACTATATATACCTATGCTGATCTGAAAATAGCACTAAGCACTAGTTAGTTTATAATGCAAATGCTAGGGAATGATATTTGATGATATTGTTAAAAGGTATACATACATTGTGAGTGGGCAATGTCAGTTTTATAAATACATGTATGTCTACAGCAGGTGAAATGTTAAAAGTTGAAAAAGTGCAAAATTTGTGCTTTGCAAAATTCAAAAGTACTGAACCCTAAATGCACCAATACCAATTCAACCATACAAGCATGTTGCACACATGCAAATAGAGTAATTTCTACAAAAAAAAACATCAAAGCAAAGTGCAATAAACCAGAAATAATGTAACACTTCACCAACAGCAAAAAAAAAAAAACAAAAAAAAAAACAAAAAAACAAAAACAAAAACAAAAAAAAAAAAATACCTTAGAGTTTATACGAATTAAAAGCACACACTTTTGGTTAATCCTTTGATTGTGGCATTGGCGGAAAAGATTTAATCAGTTCCTTATAGCATTGACTTTACAAGCACTTAGATTAATTGATTTTATTTAAGAGACACCCCAAAAAATGAAATATTGATCAAAAACATTTAAGTTTAATGCTGAAAAATATTTAGATAAGCAATTCATATCAATGAATCAAGGTTTTTTCAAGCCATAACTAATTCTTATAAGTCTATGTATGCACATGTATATATTATGTATGTATGTGTATGTCTATGTATGTATGTGTATGTCTATGTATGTATGTGTATGTATGTGTATGTCTATGTATGTATGTATGTGTATGTCTATGTATGTATGTATGTGTATGTCTATGTATGTATGTATGTGTATGTCTATGTATGTATGTATGTGTATGTCTATGTATGTATGTGTATGTCTATGTATGTATGTGCATCAATCAGCTAAGTGACAAATTTTATTTGTATTAATCATATCCTGCCAGAGGGCGCACATTTTTCTGACAAGATTTCTTGAATATTCAGACCGGTAGATTGTAGTTGGATAAAAAATATTGTTTAATTAAAAAACAGAGCTTCTACTTGAATATGAGTATCCATCAAAAATAATGTTTAAACAAAATAAATAAAAATATATACATATATGTATATATGTATGTATACATGTGACAAAAATATAGTTTTAAGTCATGATATATTTATGAGTAAAAGTGCTCAATACAAGAGATAGAGTATATGTAAATATAAAAGTGTACACTGAGCTCAATACGAAGTGGTGACTGTCTATTTCATGCTTGAACACAATCTTCATAGACTGATGATTGTGGCTGAGCATGAAACAGACTGTCACCATTTAGTGTTGACTTCAGTGTCATATATATATATATATATATATATATATATATATCATGGCTGTCCTCTCGGTTTCGAGCGTGACCACCTCCTTTATTTCATGTCCTCACCTCCCTCCCACTCCACCCAATTTCTATGTATTCGCAGGTGACTCTTCAGGCCAGCCAAACTGCGACAAATTTTGCCACAGAATTGGCATACCCGATCAGTTTTGTTTACAGTGACATTATTAGGGTGCACACTAGGTTTTGCACATTTACGCAAATGGCTTTTGAAGCTGGCAAAAGATAGGCACAATTTTCCGCATGTCACAATTAACGTGGTGAATTTGTGGACCCGGTGCTGGACCCTGTTCGCCTTTATGAATCAGATGTTTGTAGGCACTGTACTGCATACGGCTATTCTCAAAGGACTCAATGCCTTCATGAATTAGTTTCCGCCACTTACTTCTATCCAAAGCCATATATATATATATATATATATATATATATATATATACACACACACACACACACACAGTGGAAGGAGACAAATAATTGTACACATACAAATCTTTAATTTATTGTATTTCCAACTAATGAATAAACATACTTTTTATATAATTAACACAGATGCATAATAACTAAATATACATAGAAAACAGAAAAAAATTAAATTAATAGAAATAAATCCCATTTATCCATTTTAATGGGTGAAAAAAGTATTTGTACTATGCAAATTTCACATTTTAAAAATTTAAATTGCTTTAATACTCCAGATTATTCATGTGGAATATTCTACAATGTTTCAATAATGTTAACAGTAGTTATTTTTAACCAAAAAAATACAAACAGAACATTCTGTAATTCATATTCATACAAGAAGGCTTTCATCATCAAAAACTCAAAACTGTTGAAAACCAATTTCTTACTTAATTATCTATATATGTGTGCATTATATATATATATATATATATATATATATATATATAACCAGGTAAAGTTTAACATTGCCTGAGGAGACACATTTGTAGTGATTTTTAATGTTTTAATATCCTAAAATATACATATCCAAATGAGAGAAAGAACAGATGGAATAAAATTCCACTGTTTGTAACATTTACTTTTTAAAAAGTGCTCAATACAAAATAGAGTAATATGTTATTATTTTTATTATAAGAGATTATAATAAAAACATGTTGAAATCACTACACAAAAGCTTTCATATTTCTATACTTTGATCATACTTCATTAAGCGATGGTAAGTAACTGGTGATTACTTACCATCGTCTGAAGAAGTACAATCAAATTATTGAAACATGAAAGCTTTTATGCAGTGATTTCAACATGTTTTTATTATAATCTCTTATAAAAGAAATAAATATGTTCCTTTACCATTCTTCTCTCAAGCTTGATAGACACTTTCATTAATAACATATCAGCAGTTAACCTAGAGAAGCAAAAGCCATTTTGCTTATCTGAAAGAAGACCCTACAAAGGGAGATACTTGACCTATTCAGAGCTAATCAGAACCTCTAGGACATTGCCAAAAAGAAGTAGAATGATACTGGTTAGATAGATCAGACAATTCACTTGAGGTCTTAAAGAATGGAACTACAGAAGAGGATTTCCAATAAGCAGAAAAACAAGCAGCAGCAAGGCATTTATTGTAGAATTTAGAGAGGACGGGAGCCAATTCAGGAGCACATTTCTCAAGGACTATTGCAGAGTTACCATCAAGTCTACATGCTTTTTGAGGATCCAGTTTAGAGATGATAGCAGAAACTGTGGATGAAGTTCTATGCATATCACATAGTAGAGATTTTGTTCTAAGTGGAAAGTCAAGATTTAATTTGCAAGAGGATTTATGAGAAAAAGCTTTTGCTTTATCAGCAGATGATGTTATTACCTCAAACTGAGTGGAGAAAGGAGAAATAAAAGATTTTAACACACTATTACAGAGCTGCTAGTAGTCAGGAGAACCAAACATATTAGAATCTATATAGTGCCTCATTCTATCAGTGAACAAAGTCTCTTTAAAAATACATTTACAATTATTACAAGCAGGCACAAAAAGATGTCAGTTATAATCAGAACTATCACATTGGTACAGTCAGAAAAAATGATTCTTGTGGGCTATAGCAGCTGGACAGGCAGGTGTGAACCAATGAGAAGATTGTGGTTTCACCTGGTATTTCTAAGAAGGTGGTTTTTACCATAAAGAAACTTCAGTGGCACAATTCTCAATAGGTTGAAAATTTCTCTCCAAAGGACATCACAAAGAAAATCCTGAAAATAATCCCAATTAGTATATTGGTAACAGAAAAACAGAAAGAAATCTTGTGAATAGGAGGTTCACGTTTAATAAACAACTCAAAAGAAATATCAACAGATACTACAGCATGATATGATATTGGAAAGAGGACATAGTTGTGATGCTTGACAGGAGCCAGGGGAGGAGGTAAGGAGCAAATCAAGTAAATAGGCAAACCTATCTACTCCTACTAACTTATTCATAATACAGGAAGGTGGGCACATTTATTGAGTCGCCATCTGTATGGAGTTTGCCGAACAAGGCCCTAGACCCCTTCCAGGTGAAGGGGAAATTACTAATGTATTAGAACCTCTCTGATGGTTATTCCAGGAGAAATCTAAGTAATACTAACATAAAAGTAGATCACTTGAATTTCAAGTACTATATCAAAGTAAAAATTAATTATAGTTGAAAGTTTTAACTTAAGTCAAAGAAACAAATAATGAGAAAATTAGGGAATTCAATCCTTTATAAGAATCTCATTAATTTCTATTTTTATTAAAAACGTTCAGTACAATATTATTGCCATAATAGTAGTAGCATATATATATATATATGTGTGTGTGTGTGAGACATGTTTCATCTGACTGATGAAATTCTAACAGATGAAAGCATCACAAGAAATTTTTCAGTTTGTCATATATGTATAAATTTGTTTTTTTAATGGAGGTGAATAAACTGTCATCTGATATACTGATTTTATTAATATTAATTGAAATAAAATAATGAATAAATAACAAAATATAATTATATATATATATATATATATATATATACACATAAGCCCAATTTTTTGTTGTTAAAACTGATTGAATGTTAATAAAAAATAGTCAGTTATACAGATGATGAAAAAAAATAAACAAATTAACACTTATATATTATATTAAAAATATACTATATCTTTCTAAAAATGTTAAAATTATACTTAAATGAAAATCATTTGTGCCAATTTATAAATAAATTAGCAAAAATCATAATATATTAATATCTGTAATAAAGTAATATTATAATAATTCAGAATAATAAGAGTATTTCTACATCACCACATTATTATTATTATTATTATCATCATAACATTAATTGTTCAGTGGTATTTAAATGTGGAGATCATATTACTTACAAGTAAATGTTTTCAGAAATTTTATTATTAAAAGACAATATTGTTTTTTGTTTTCATAATATATCTGAATGTAATGAGAACGAAAATAATATATAAATTCTAACATTCACAGCATTAATTCAAAAGAGGGTTCAATACCAATAAAGATACATCTTCGTTTTGGTGCATTTAGTTGCACCTCAACTGGTGAGAACCAAAATGGTTATGAACAATTGTTCATAACCATTTTAGTTCTCACCAGTCAAGGTGCAACTAAATCTGCCAAAACGAAGTTGCATCTTTGTCATGAGTAAATTGTTTTTGTCTATATGAAAAAAATTATAATATATATAGTTTCATATCAAACAGAAAAGTATTAAAATATATTACCAGGTATGTCTAATTAGCACCTTTCCTTGAAAATCCCAAAATAAGTTTTGAAATAGAAATTAGAAGATTAAACAAAATGGTTAAGCAGAGTTCAACTTTATTTTTTAATATTGCAAAATATATCTATGATATTGAGATTTTAATAATACAACCTTTCAAAAAAATTACATAAGAATGGCTGTAATACAGGGTCATATTATACTCAAGGATGTAATTTATTCCGTTTTTAGCTTCTGAAACATGGTGTTGTATTATACAAGTTATACTATACCCAAGAAAATATGGTACACTGCATGCTTGATCACCATGGAAATTTCATTATGCATATCCATGTCACATTTTAATAAAGGCTAAAAAAAAAAAACAACACACACATATATATATATATATATATCTCCTGATGTGCTATACCATTTAGCTACACAGGAAACGTTGAGCTAGCAAAGTCAAATTACTGTTTTTATACATCAAATTTCTCGTGATTTTTCTCAAATGCTTATATCTTCTTGAAGGGTATTTTAAATTGACATCATATATTATGAAATGGACTAAGTCTGACAACTATTTTAATATATTTTCTATTTATATGTTACATATTATATTTTTATACATTCAGGCCAGTAAATGTTCTTTAATACTGTTTATTATAAACAGAGCATTTACTTAAATATTTGTATCTATAAAAAATAATGTATAAACAGAAAATATATTAAAATAATTGTCAGACTTTGTCCATTTCATAATATATGATGTCATTTATTTATGTTAAGATATGCAGATATGAGCGTTTGAGAAAAATTATGAGAAATTTGTTGTTTAAGAACAGTAATTTGACTTTGTTAACCAGATTATATATATATATATATATACACACACACACACAGGACTCTCCCATCATTTTTAACATATGAGTGTCAAGCAACTCAGTTCTTAGAACCAACTGCCAAACTACCTACACATATCATTTGATTATCATGGTGAAGGGTTGTGCAGAACCAACCAGTTTTTGAAAGAACCCAATACAAAGAATTGATGCACAGTATGCCACAAGGTACCCAAACAACCTTCTGCGTGCTTTGAGTAGTTGTTCTCTTAGACTATTCACCACATCTGGGAGAGAAGAGATGGATTCATACCTTTCTCAAGGGTAATGTAAGTGAATGTAATAAACTCAACTGGAATTCAAACTCAGCTCTCCAATTCCTCAATCTGAGCTACAATCCATTGCTCCACCATGCGTGTATATATATATATATATATATATATATATATATATATATATATATCTTGATTCGTTCTTATCCACACAGTTCACTTGCAAGGTCCTCTGGTGAGAGAGTGAAGGCGACGGGGTCAGGTAAGGATATTACTGGAAGGCTCTAGCTTTACTTGCCAGCAGTCAATATACCACATAACACCCTTGAGCGCTTAGCCTTGGAGTGGGTAGAATGGAGATCAATGTCTTTTAGTGGACTCAGCAATTTTCAATCTTCTTGTCTGAATCCTCTTCAAGAAGTGAAAGCAAGATCTAAAAGGTCAGCCAATCTAACAGTGATCTAATCTCAATCGCTCTACATGTGGCCTCCTTTGTAAATCACTAGCGGGTCTTATATGCCACTTAATATTATAACTGAATCAACTAAGCTCTCAGATCCTCATACGTCGAGAGAGTCCATTATTATTATATATATATATATATATATATATATATATATATATATATATATATGTGTGTGTGTGTTATTAAAAAGACTATAGAACTTTTCTGTTTAATAATCTTTCTTTCAGTTTTTTCTTGCTTTTTTGCAAGTTTCTTTATTATATTTGAGTCAAAGTTGTGGAAAAAGACCCCCATCCTTGGTTTTTTTGTTGAGCACTTTCAGTTGTTGTCAACTGTCATCAAGGCTGTCTGTTTTAGTTTGAAGTAGGTTGCTTTTTTTATTTTATTGTTTATAGATAATATTTTTGGGTATTCAGGCAATGTTGTTGGATTAGTTCATTAGCAATTGGGAAGGGGTTGGTAATTATTATTTGGAGGATTAGTTATTAAATATGTTTAAGATGTTTCTGCCAGTATTAAATCAGTAATCACCTTATAACAACACAGTGTACCTCTTATTGGTTCAAATCTTCCAAAATAAGAAAAATCCTAATCAACAATACCAAAATCCTCAACAAAAACAATTGCATAAAACACTTACAAATTCTTGAAGCCATCACAATTAAAAAAAAACGAAAACCCAACATAAATAAAATAGGATTTAATACTTGAATAAAAATAAAAAAGCAACCTACTTCAAACCAAAACATACAGCAATGATGATGGTTGACAACAACCAAAAGCTCTCAGTAAAATCCCCAGGAACTTTTTTCAACAATTTAGACCCAAATATAAAGAAACTTGCAAGAAAGCATGAAAAAACTCAAGATTATTAAATGGAAAAATTCCATAGTCTTTAATATAACAATATACATATAGTGGATATATGTGATGTGTTTGAGTAGATATGTTTTATAAAACAGTGTAACTATTGTTTATTTGTTTGGGTTTTTGAGAGTTTTGATAAAGAGTGTGTGTGTGTATATATATATATATATATATATATATATATATATATATATAATTATTTATTTAAAAATATGATTCCAACAGGCTACATAAGAGTTCTCATGTTTCAAAACAAGAGCCAAAAATTTCAATATAATTATTTGAATTAAATTGAATTAAAGTACTAAGCTCTGTTCCATATTCAAGCAAAATTTTTTTGGAGTAACTTATTTCTGAAATTTACACGTTTTATAAGTATATTCATTATGGAACAGAGCTTAATAATTTAATTCAAAATTATATTGAAGTTTTTGGCTCTTGTTTTGAAACATGAGAACTCTTATGTAGCATGTTGGAATCATATTTTTAAATAAATAATTATATTTATGCTCTACTTTTGTATCGAGCACTATTTTTTAAAAATAATTAGAAAAATACGAAAGAACTTTGGATTATTTACCTAACGAGTTCTTTCCTATTTTCTATATATTTTTCACACATATATATATAAATAAATAGAAAGAAAGAGTGGAGAGAAACAAATATTCGTACACATACAAATTTTTAATTTATTGTATTTCCAACTAATGAATAAACATACTTTTCATATAATTAACTCTACACAGATGCATAATAACTAAATATGCATAGAAAACAGAAAAAAACTTTGATTTAATAGAAATAAATTCCATTTATCCATTTTAATGGGTTAAAAAATCTTTGTACTATTCAGATATTTCAGATTTTAACACTTTTAAATTGGTTTAATATGCTAGATGATTCAAGTGGAATATTCTAAAATGTTTCAATAATGTTAGCAGTAGTTATTTTTAGTCTAAAAATACAAACAGAATATTCTGCAATTGATATTCATACAAGAAGTTTTTCATCATAGGAAGAGGTAAAGAATTGACAAATTCACAAAAAGAACTGATTGTTAAGCTCTGGAAAGAAGGTAAAAGTTACAGGAAAATCTTAGACAACCTGAATGTTCCATTTACTACCATTAATTATATATATTGTTTTTTAATTGTGATGGCTTCAAGAATTTGTAAGCGTTTTTTGCATTTGTTTTTGTAGAGGATTCTGATATTGCTGGATTAGGATTTTTCTTATTTTGGAGGATTTGAACTGATTAGTGGTACAGTGTGTTGTTATAAGGTTATTATACCATTGCAAGGTATAAAAACTCAAAACTGTTGAAAACCAAAGAAGAACTGGTGCTCCACTGAAGATTTCTTCAGGGTCTTTGAGGGAATTAATGAGTCAAATTAAACAAAATCCAATGATTACTCAGCAAAAGTTGCAGGATGATTTGCTTTCATCAAGAATCTGTGTCATTAAATGGACAATAATAAAATTCATAGGAATAATCTAAACTCATGCTCCCCTTGGAAAACTCTACTGCTATTGAAAAGTCAAAGAGATGCCAGTTTGAAATTTGTTCATGAACATATGTATAAGGAATAATCATACTGGGAAAGAGTATTATGGACAGAGGAAATCAAAACTGAGTTCTTTGGACATAATTCTAGAAATCATGTATGGAGGAAAGATGGCAATGCCTTCAAACAAAAGAACACAGTTCCAACAGTGAAATTTGGTGGTGGCAGCATCATGGTTTGGAGAGGGGATGTTTTTCCGCAAAAGGTACTGGCAACATATCAGTAATAGATGGTAGAATGAATGCTGCAGTATATCAAAATATTTTGGAAGCAAATTTAATGATTTCAGTTGAAAATCTTGAATTTTCTCCTGATTGGACACACTGCAAAATCTACAAAGAAATAGCTTTTGCTAAAAATAATGTAAATATCCTGAAATGGCCAAGTCAGTCACCAGATTTACACCCAATCAAGAGTCTGTGGTATTATTTGAAAATTCAAATCCAATTGAGAGCTCCAACAAACATCCCAGATCTGAAGACCATATGTGAAGAAGATTGGAATAAAATGCCAACTGAAATTTGCAAATCATTAATTGAGAACTACAAGATCAGGTTGGTTACTGTAGAAGTAAATAATGGCTATTCTACAAAGTATTAAATGAAGATTATGTATTCTTTTTTGTATTGTACAAATATTTTTTCATCCATTAAAATAGATAAATGAAATTTATTTCTATTAAATCAATTTTTTTTCTGTTTTCTATGCATATTTAGTTATCGTGCATTTGTGTACAGTTAATTATATGAAAAGTATGTTTATTCATTAGTTGGAAATATAATAAATTAAAGATTTTCATGTGTACAAATATTTGTTTCCCTCCACTGTATATTATATAATTAGGAAAGATGCTTAAAAGTTCTCAGTCCAACTCACTTTCCAAAATAAAAATAACATTTTTCAGCACTTGCGTGTCTACACAGGTGTTATATATATTAGATATTTGTGTGTAAGAGTCAGTCTGAAGAGTTGGGATCAGATCTTCAATTCTGATGAAATAAATATCACTATGGTATTTTAAGTGTATTCTTTCACTTTCACTATTATAATAATTATTATTTGCTGTGTTTTTGACATTTTGCTTTCTGGATTTATACCCCTTTTGGAATTTCCATATGGATTACCATATATATATATATATATATATATATATATATATATATATATATATATATATAAAAAACACACACACACACACACACACTCCTTGATACTCAAAGTTAATTTCAAGTGAGACTTTTTATAATTGTGAGAATCACTTTCACTGAATTTTGTCATTTGATAGAGGAAATAATTTGAAGAGTAAAACATCTTTTTTAGTTGGTTTCCTTAATTCAATCCAAAAATCCATCTCTTCTTCTAATGTGAGTTAAAGGCTCTTTTGCATGTTCTATGAATGTCCTATATCGCTAAAATAGATCTTTATATAGACCCAATGGGTATATTATTTTCATCACCATTGTAATACTGAGCCCAGTCAAAACAACTTCTGATTAAAGCAATGGTCTCGAGTAGACAATCCTTAGAGAATTACAATTTCCTTCAGCTTTTTATTAGTCTTACTTCGTATTTGAAGATATTTTTCAATCATACTTATCAGCTCTAAACATGTTTTAATTAGAAAAATATCCAATTTAAATAGAGTGTTATGTTCTATCTGAGTAACAATAAATCAAGTAGAATCAATTTGTTTGGCAACAGCTTAGAGAGAAAAGTACTTCATTTCATCAGTCATTTCCTGATAGACAAGCTTAATTTGAGGCAGGGAACCAAATAAACTATGCAAATGAAAAAAAGGAGGATAATATTTAGACAATTTTATATATGTCAAATAATTCTTTTTCATGAACTTTGTTCATAATTAAAACAAATTTTTATTGCTTGATAAATTGTCACTGATAGTTTAATTTACAAACATTACAGAAGAGAGAAATTTTACCAATAACCAAATATACATACTTTAGCCAAGTCTTATTTTGGCATGCTGATTATAATCCACTCACTGTTGAATTTTCACAATGTAGATTTTTGTGCAACAATTGATTGAAGCCAGAAACAATGTTTTTGATTTTAATTGACTTTAATGTATCAACTTTGATACTTGATACTTCATTGTAGAAGTCTATAAAATAATCCAATTAAAAACCTGAATATTCAATACAGGTCACCATTTCATGGTACCTATTCTCATTTTGCAATCTTTCAAAACATGTCTGCTATTTTTCCCAATGATACTTTACTGTTATCTTTTTCTCAGAGACATTACCTATAGAATCTATCCTACATATCTGTAAGTCTACCATTCTTCCATGCTTAGAATATTGCTGCCACATATGGTCCAATGTACCTGCTAATATACCTTATTGCTCCTTGATACAATCCAAAGAAGAGTCAGCAATATTGTTGGTCCTGATCTGGTGGCTTGGCATTAGTCATTTTCCCACAACCATAAAGTTGCCACTCCATGCCTTTTCTATAAACCATTTCATGGTAATTGTTCGGATGAGCTCTTCAATATGGTACCTAAATTTATTTTTAATTTAAATGCAGTACAAGGCTGGCATCAAGATCTCATTGATTTACAATTGAGCTAGCTAGGCGTAGTCGTAAATTCTATGCTAACAGCTTCTTTTCTCACACTTCTCATTTGTGGAACTCCCTTCTGGCTTCATGCTTTCCAGTCAACTTTAATCTGCAAAAATTTAAATGCAATGTCAATCGGTATCTACTGTCCTCCTGATGACTCTTTCCACTCATTATTAATGTTTCTGTTCCTAATTCTTCGACACCCTGTAATTCTTTTATGTCTTAATGGCTTTACTGCCTTGCATGGGGTGAAATTCATTTTAAAAAAAAAAAAAAAAGCAATGACTCTTCAAGCAAAATGCTATAAAAGGAAGTCATAAAAAAAATGGCTGCTGTTTAGCTTCATTTTAAAAAGTATAAATCAAATCAGAAGAAACAAATAAACATGATGGATTGATGCTGAAATGACCTGTGGCCATTGCTTTGGTTATCTGCCAAAATTGTTTCCATCATTTGTAATTCAGTGTTCATTTATCTTAACCATCTTTAAAACAATGTTCTCCCATCATACAAGATATTACAACAGCAACTTGTCATAATGATTTTTTGAAAAAAGTTCTCTCATTACTCTAAGTGTCAGTGGTCAAAACAAATTCTTAGAACCTGCAAATTCTGAGACTCATCACGTCACATCACTTTCCCTAGTTCCTCAAATTCTTCTTCATGTGCCATGTCCCCTCAGAATGTAGACCATCATGGCCCTTCACAACATCCTGTCCCTTGTAGGTCTTAATAAATTTTGTTCTTTCTCCTAAACCTTGTTCTGCCATCCATTTACTCAAGCTCACTAAATATGTTATGAATTGTTTTCCTCTCTCTTGCTTTCAATCTTTTCTGTGAGTATCAGATTTTCCAAGCCATCTTTCCTCATTATATGCTAGAGAAACCTCATCTGTCTCTTTCTGGTGTTAAGTACAAGTTTCCTGTTAGTTTCCATTTTCTCTAAAACTTTGTCATTGCTCACATGTTTGGACCATGTTATACTCAGCATCCCTCTGTAGAACCACATTTGTTGCTTCAAGTCCCTTCATCTTTAAGGTTATTATCCAGCACTCACTACCAGACAGGAGAACAGATATGTAACAGTTTAATACTCTTTTCCTTGTTTCTAGCAATGTTTTTTTCTATTTTTTAGTACTCTGCTTAGTGTTTTTCTATTTCTTAAAGCTTAGCATTTTGATTGCATCTTTGGCTATCACAATATGCCTTCAGATTTCATTGTCACACTTTGCATCCTCTGTTAAAACACTTCCTAGATATTTACATCTCTTGTTTGATTTTGGTACCTACAATTTGAAATTCACATTCTGTCTTCTTGCAGTTGATGTTTAATCCTTTCTTCTCACTTTCCTTTACTACCTTCTGGAGGAGTTTTTGTAATTTTCTTTCTGTGTCTGCTATCAACACTGTGTCATCAGCAGATCTTTTACTGATGCCAAGCATCAATACCTTCAACTTGTGTTCTAATAAACAATTTTAAAGCATTTGTAAACTGAAACCAACTAAGTTGAAAGTTTGCTTTTAAGGATGGTTGAAATAGCCAGTTTTCTCTTGATTATCTTCATGTTATGCTAATCACAAATAAGGCAGTCATCATTTACAATGTTTACACATGATTTTTAAACTGACAAAGAAATCTCATTGCAAATTTTACAAGTATAATACAGACAGGCAGAAAAAATTTGCTTCAAGCTGATTTTTTTTGTTTTTACTTCTTTCTTTCTGTGTGCTGTGTCATTTCAGGATGTAGCCAATCATGGCTCTCTACCACCCTCTATCCCTTGCAACTCTCAACAAGTTCCTTCCCTCTACCATCTCCCCCATCTTGTTTATGGCTGCTAGGTATGTCACGCATTGTTTTCTCTTGTTTCTCTTTCCCTCTATTCAACCCGTGAGTATCAGATTCTCCGGGCCCTCCTTCCTCATTATGTGTCCCAGGAACTTCAGCTGCCTCTTCCTGATATTAAGTATCAGCCTCCTCCTTGTTTGCATCCTCTCTAAGACCTCATCAATGCTCACACACTCAGTCCATTATATCCTTAGCATCCTTCTGTAGAACCACATCTTCGTCGCCTTGAGTTTCTTCTTCATCTTTGAGGAAATCATCCAACATTCATGAAGATGGACAGATGTCATGTAACAGCTCAGTATTCTTTTCTTCGTTACCAAAGAAATAAATGCTCCTGCTTCTTGTCAATGAAAAGTTCTGGCTACTTTTATTGATTGTTGTTTTCTTGCTCTTGCAAAGTTATACTCAAAACAAAGCCTAAGCCTTTATAATAATAATAATTCTTTTGAACCAATTGCATTTCTCAATGCAAATTTTTCGGATTTAAAGATCACTAAGTTTATCTGCAAAAACAGAACTTGGTTAATATTTCTGCTGTTGTTGATCTACTTACACATCTTTATGAGACTTACATTGCCTGCTGTTGACATATGTATATGTTGTAGCATACCTACAGAGGATAATGGGTATATCCCCATTCACATAAATACAGTAGTAAATATTGTATGTTGGACTGCAGTTGGAGATTCATTGTGGAATTCACTTGACTCACTTCTAGCAGTTTACTACTTCTTCTATGTGCCACTGGCAAATCTTATGTGTGTTGTTCTTGTCCTAAGTATTATCATTCATCACCAATCTTCATGTGATTATCCTATTTAGTAACATTCCATAAGTTACAACAGTATTCATTTCCAAGACACTGAGCTATAAACTGTGTTATATATTAACAAGCACTTAATGCAATTTACAAACTAGCATAGACATATAATGGCATAAACTTTAACATGTTTTGTAATTGAGTGATTTGAGTTTATTTATGGCTTATCAATCCTTTGTGGGTTATTTAAAGCCAGAAAATATTTTAAGATTTTAAGAATTTGGAGAGGATAACAATAATTTACTGATAAAAGTTCTACTAATTAACCTATAGTTGGGGTGAGAAGAAGTGAATGCATATCTTTCACAAGGACATTTGTACATAATTGAACATAACAAACCAGACTGACAATTTCAATTTCAAGCTGTTATCCATTACACCAACAGCACATCCAAGCTTACAGCATTTGGTGACATGTTTTGTGATATTTTTTATTAGTGTGTGTGTTTGGAGAATGTTCAGCTTAGCCTGTACTACAGAGCATCTGATTAAAATCAAAATAGCAGATTTATGAGAAATTACTGTAAATAGCTATTTATTTCTAGTAAATGACAATTTCCTATTTTTTCAAAATGGAGCCAGCACAGCCAGGCAAAATTTGCTCGAAGTCTATAGACATAACAATTATACTTCTCTTCAACTAGTTGTTATTGTACTAAGCCCAGTTTGGGGCATTATAGTCAATGATCATCTTTTAATTGATGTGAAAAACAGAAATATATGCTTCCAGTCATAAATAAATTTGTTTTGAAAAAGGAAAAAAGAAAGAAAGAGGAAAAAGGAAAAGAAAGAAAAAAGGAAAGAGAAGAAAAAAAGGAAAGGGAAGAGAGAAGAAAAAAAGGAAAGAGAAGAAAAAAAGGAAAGAGAAGGAAAAAAGGAAAGAGAAGGAAAAAAGAAAAAGAAAAAGGAAAAAAGGGAAAAGGAAAAAAGGGAAAGGAAAAAAGGGAAAAGGAAAAAAGGGAAAAGGAAAAAAGGGAAAAGGAAAAAAGGGAAAAGTAGGAAAAAAGGAAAAAGAAGGAAAAAAGGAAAAAGAAGGAAAAAGTAGGAAAAAAGGAAAAAGAAGGAAAAAGAAGGAAAAAGTAGGAAAAAGAAGGAAAAAGTAGGAAAAAGAAAAAAAAAGAAAAAGAAAAAAGAAAAAAAGAAAAAGAAAAAAAGAAAAAGAAAAAAGAAAAAAAGAAAAAAGAAAAAAAGAAAAAGAAAAAGGAGACAAAAGAAAATTCCCATGCTCTGGCTCAAACTGTATTTGCTATTTCTAGGAGAGTTTGAATTAACAAGCCTCTCCAACCTGGTCTCTGCAGAAAGATAAAAGCTCACATAAAAATACAATAGCACTGAACATCTACCTGTAGATGTCATCAACATCATAAGTGGATGTATTTAAATAGCACAGATTAACCGGTGGGAAAGGAAAAAAAAAAAAAGCAATTCAAAAGAGGAAAAAAAAAAGCAGCACAACTTGCCTTTCTTATCTTCAGACCAAAGGGTTTTGCAGTTTTTAATCTAATTGACTCTTGGAGTGAGCAAGTCAGACGATTCTTTACATTATCTCAACAGAAATATGAGAAAGGCTGAGATCAAAAAGTATTTAAAACATTTCTATTCACACACAGAACACTAAAGAATGAAATGCAAAGTTCCAAGAAGCTTTTTGTCTAAGTGCTTTTTCCACTGGACTCGAGAAAACCTCAGAAGCCTTATAGCACATCTTTTCTTAAAAACAATACAGCATTACTTTTTCCTGAAAGAACAATTCAAGTCTGTTTTCTCAGAGCTCATTCATACTTGGATTACCTTTCGACTATTGATTCTATCTCTGATCATAACCCATTTCAACTAAATTGCTCAAGATTACTGTAACATTAGCACATAATTGCAAATACACTTTCAAAGCCTCAACCATAATACATATTACACATTTCTCACTTCTATTCATTTTCTCAATGCAAACATGTGTCTGCACATATTGTATATGAATATGTATACTTACATAGTACCCATCAAAAATGACAAGGGTATTATGTATGGGTCAGATCAGTACTTCAACCAAGGATTTGAATGATACTCTCAGGCCCTACTCCAAAAGATCAGAGTTGACACTGTATAGAGTCAAAGTGTTGCTCCCAAGTACTTCTGCTTTGGATCAGAGCATACACTCTATGACTAGGGATCAAAGTGCAGTATCCGTTATCTTCCTCTGAAAACTATGAAAGATGGTGAGTCCTGGGGATTCCAAACCTGCAGCAACACCTTCCTCATTGCACTGGTATGACAATAGTTATGGGGACTGGGCTCTCTCTTTATATATATATATATATATATATATATGAGAGAGAGTGTTTGTCTGATGATTGCAAAAGCGTGAAACTCAGGGTCACAAACTCACATCAATCCAACCAAATATATATATATATATATATATATATATATATATGGGCATACCACATTAAGTCATCTTTGTGTCACAGACTACTTGTGAGGAGCAGGATAGATTGCAGATTAGAGTTTAGTGTGTGTATGTATGTGTATATATGATAATGATATATAAATTTTTATCTAACTAGAATAGTTTTGGAGAAAAGATATATGTGGGAAAAGTTTTTGTGGCATGTTTTGTCCCTTAGGGCTTCATTGGACTAGTTTTGTTTATGTTGATGCAACTATACATCTGCATGAATTAGAGATGCTGGGAAATTTAAATTTAGAAAAAAAACTTTTTTTTAATGTGTTTTGGGTATGTAATCTAGCCAATTTCATTTTGATTATTCTTCTTTTTGCTTCCATCATCCTTGTTATTAAATATCTCACACTGTGATAACAGAAGATCTGCCAAGAATGGGGAAATGTAAGAACTGGGATGCAAATTTACCGTGGATGAACTAGTGATTCAAGCACTTTCTAAACGTTTTTATCTTAGGGAATTATTTTCTCTTTTAATTAGAGTAGCAGTTTTCATGTAAATATTGTGGTCAGTTTCATTACAGTGAGCAACTAAGGCATTTAATATATATATTTATTATAATTGATTTTTAAAAATATATAATCAACACAACACCGAAATTACCATGTTTCAAAACTGAAACATCACTTTAAATTCAAATTCATGCAAATTAAACTTAAAATACCAATTTCCGTTCCATTATCAAGTGATACTAAGAATAACTTTTTGAAATTGATTCACTTAATTTATAAGTTCAGACAAATCTGAGATGTTGAGGTTAAGGAAAATGCCATCTTTTTTATTTTAGGGGTGTTAAGATTTAACTTATTTAGAAAACTCATGTATCTAATGTATAGTAGCTATCAAGTCAGTCAAGTCAAGGTGAGGGCTGGGGTATCTGTCTATTTATACAAACTTCCTTTTCAAGTAGAAATTTATTTAAATTTCCCAGAATAATTCTGTGGATAAGACAAATTGGTTTAAAAATGATAATTGTAAAAAATTCTTTGTTCTTGCCAACGCATTTCATCTTCTGACTTTATCAAGGCAAGCAATGAAAGCAAAATGTATTGTTGTCATAGATCAAATCCGAAATTTTAAAAAGAGATGCTCCAGCATAAGCCTATTCCTGAATATATTCCTTTTATCTAAGTGTTTGTTTTTTGTTTCCCATGTTAAAAATTTTTTAAACCAATTTGTCTTATCTTCAGAATTATTCTCGGAAATTTAACTATATTTTCAACAAGAACAAAGAATTTTTTCCAATTGTCATTTTTAAACCATATATATTACAACATTTTTGGGGTTATTTACCCATTAACAGAATACTTCATAGAGAGCAATTTTCAAAATAGGTATTTGTTATCCTTGGACCCTCCTTAGCTTTATAGTTCTCTCTCACATTTTTAAAATAGAATGTGTTAACATCCCAATTGTTTAAAATAATTTCATTCTTTCTGTGCAAATTTCTGTGATGAGCAGTTATTATTTACATTATTTGCATTCAGATTGTTGTCCTCATCTTTCTTGTTGCTGTTATCACAACATTTTGGCAGTTGTACCCTCTGGCCTTCGTTAAGTGTATATCAATCTGGGCAAGCTACAGGGAGTTCTGAATTGAACCCTGTATTTTATCAATGGGGGTAGACTGTTCTCATTCCACTGCTCATGTCCAGAGGCATACTCTAGTTCTTACTTTTGGTACAACTCAGTTATTGCTTGTCCATTTTCCAGAGAACAGTCAACCTCTGTATATTAAATAAAGAGTTCTGTTCAGAATTCCCTGTAGGTTACGAGCATAGATATACCTCTGATGAAGGCTGGTTTTTCTTCATCTCTTTATATCCCATTCTAGTGGTGTTTCTCATTCATTTTTTAATTCCCATATCTGTTTTGACAATATGTAGTTACACTAAAAAAAAAGCAAAAAAAACTGTAGAGCTCAAGAGTGTCCAATAAAAAAAATATCCATTTTAAAAAATATGCTGTGAGAAATAGTCTGTTAATGGGTAAATAATAACAAAAAAATTTATTTTTATGTGTATTAAAAAAGTCTTTTACAAGTACTTAAAAAAGAAGCAATCTTATATACATAAGAGAAATATATATCTATACATGTAAATTGCTGAAACCTCCTGAAGAGTGGATTGAACAATTATAAAAAAAGTTAACCTACAAAACTCTAGAGTCGATCGTTGAATATAACATCAATCAGCTAAGTGACATATATGTGTGTATCTATTTATAAAACACTTTCAGAGTGCACCATGTTGAATTCTTACACAAAATAAAAAATACTTGCCGAAACTTCCCAGAGACCAAACAGTGAATGTGAACACAGTTAGGCAGTGGGTAATGTGTTTCAGCAGGATGGCAGTGATGTATGTGAGATTCCACAATTCAGACAGCCCTGCATAGCTGTCAATCCATGAGATGAAAATACATAGCCAATGGTCATAATTATGTGGAGAAATGGAGGTATGAAACTGAAAATTGTATCAATTATAGTTTATATACAGGGTGCAGCAGAAGTACTTCCGACATATATCTCCCAGATAATTGTAAGATATTAGCTAGATGAAGACCCTATTGCCACTAATATCTTACCATTATGTAGGCTATAATTCCGCCACATCCTATATACATATAATCATAATCTTTGAATGTAGGTATGACTGAGCACTCTATTTTTCATCCAGGTGTCATTTTAAGTGGGCTCCTTCGAGTGTTGCTTGCTTTTTTGTAAGGTGTGTGTGTGTGTGTGTGTGTGTGTGTGTGTGTGTGTGTGTGTCTATATATATATATATATATATATATATATATATATATATATGCATATACATATATGTATGTATAGATATATATCTATGTATTTAAAAACAGTGGCTGATACCATGATTAACGCATTGCTCATCAACCGAATTGAATTGAGCTCTCTCAGCCATTGATGTATTTTGCATAGAAAATGTTAAAATTTCCCTTCCTCTCTGCCATGTGATGATAGCTTAGGGTCAAAATCTCCGATTGATACCAAATAAGGCGGGTTTGGATCCCAGCTTGAAACAATCAGATGTCTAGCCATACTGAAGAGCTGTGATACAGCGAAACAGTCTCTCTGTGGATGACATATATATATATATATATATATATATATATATATATATGCATGAGGGTGGGGTTTGTATTGAAATGTTCTTGACCCAATTAAGATTGGATTAAAAGAATAATCTGATGTTTGGTCATTGCTCAGATTCTACAATGTGAGTCATACACTGGATCAAACTTTTCAGCACCTCCACATATACACCCAGCATCTTACATAATTAGCCATTTCATGTTTTATTGACATATAAAATACTTATTAGAATCTAAGAGATTATTTTCTGAGTGATTGCAACATCTCTTTGTGCAGCTTACAATAAAAGGTTGAGACATCCACAAAGCAGATGTCATGCAATGTTAGTGACCTCATGGTGAGTTCCAGACATACATTGATTTTTCTGAAGGCCCATATGGAACCACACTTCAAGAAGTAACCAAATGTTTTCAGAAAGGTGATGTTCCATCAGCTTTGGAAAAGAAAATTCAAGTATATTTTAATAAAATGGATTTCAAAGACACTTGTTTGATGAAGTGGCCAGTTTGTTTGTCTAGCCTGAACTGGATTGTAAACTTGTAGAGCATGTGTTTACATTGGCAGATGGCAATTTTCCAGCATGAAACTGGTAATGCTATTCTGGATACTGTGTTGCATATGATGAAATACTACAAATCAATCAAGGAATAACTTCTAAAACTAGTTTCAGGACATTGATTATATATTTTACATTAAAGTTTTCTTCATAATTTAGTTATCATTACAACAACAGTGTTTTAAATTTTTGTTTGAAAAATTTGTCTTTGTAACTTTTGCACATATTTTGTAATTATAATTATTAGCTGATCTTTCTTTTTAGTTTCAGTAACTTAGCTAATGTGAAACCTGGAAAATCCAGTAAAATTCATAAAACTGTTACCACACCATAAAAGCAACCTGTAATCTATTATAATTTATAACTGTGTGAAATATTCTGCACATTAAGAGTGCAAATATTTTTGTGAATCCTTTCAATAATTTCCTAAAACTTAGAAAAGAAATTTAAAGTTGCTAATAATGTAGAACAAAGAATCATAGATTGAAAGTGAATGAGCTTATCTGTCTATATTTCTGAGATGAGGTATTGTAACTATTTACACTATTTACGTTGTTTGGATTGTTGTCCTCATCTTTATTGTCATATTCACAACATTTTGGCCATTGTACACACTGGCCTTCAGGTGATCTATGTTGGAATTTTGAACCAAACCCTTTATTTGGTCCCCTGGGGTAGATTGTCTCCAAGGGTACATGGCCCAGTGGATAAAAGCATTGGTTGAATTAATCCAGTGACCCAAAGAGTTGGGGAGTTCAATATCTGGCCACAGTAAGGACAAACAAAAACTTGGACAGTTGAATTACTAAAGGGAAATAACTGAAATTGAGATATCTGAAAAAGGCAGGGCATGTGGAACTAGAACAATCTACCCCTGTGGATGAAATGAAGGGTTTGATTTGAAATTCCAATGTATATCACCTGAAGGACAGAGCATAAAATGGACAAAACGTTGTGAATATGACAAAGATGAGGACAATGGTCCAAACAGTGTAAATTGTGAGTGAGCTTAATTCAGTCTGGCACAAAGTGAGTGCTTAAAGATTATGCAGCTCCAATCTTTTATATGAGGATAATCTGATCACTTTGAAAATCAGTATTTCAAATCCTTTTATCGGGACACAAATAACAATACCAAATAGTTCTGTTGTATGTGAGTGGATTAAAAAAAATGTAACAATGACAAAAGATGCATTTATTTAATCAATATTCATTAATCAAACAGGATAATAAAAGAAGTATGAAATATTAACAAGATTATCTAATATTTTCATTTATTAATCAATTCTGATTATTTTTTTAATGTTACTTTTTGTTTTGAAATTATCTATGGGATAACATTTTCAAAGAAACAAATATAAAAATACAAAAACATATTACAGGCACACATATGCAAAAAGAAAAGAAAAAAAAAAAAAGAGATGTATAGCCAGGATGACAATTGATATCAATAAATTATTGCTTTACAATGCATTTCTACTGTTTGTTTGTTTTTTTTTGTTTTTTTAAATTGGTTTCACCCTATACAAGGCAGTAAAACTACTAAGGCTCAAGGGGTTACAAGGTGTGGAAGAATTAAGAACAGAAATATTAATAATGAGTGGACAGAGAAAAGAGTAATCAGGAGGACACTAAATAGCAATTGACATTGCATTTAAATTTTTGCAGATTAAATTTGGCTGGAAAGAGGCAAAGGCAAATTGACCCCCATCATTATATAAATACTGACAAACCATTGCAGCAAAATATTTCCAATTGTGTTATTTTGTAGGCAATTGAAGAATGATAGCATTTTCTATGCATGCAAATTGAGGAATGCAGAAGAGATCTTGACATCTGCAGGAAATGGAAAGATTTCAAATTTTGGGAGTTAGTTTTTTTGAGTTATACAAAACTGCAGATAGAAATGAAGTAACCGATTCCAATACAGCAGTTGACAAAACTGGAAAGAAATTGCCCAAACCTTCAAAAATATTTTAAGTACTAAGAAAAGAGTTAAATATGGCACTGAATTATCATTGCAGAAAAAAGCAAATTATCATTATTGTAAACAAACTGAGTTTTTTTATATAATATATATATATATATATATATATATAGGCCAAGTGGTTAGAATATTCACTTTCTGACCATGAGACCTGAGTTCATATCTCACCATGGTTTGATTTGTGAGGAAAGAGACTTCCTGATGTTATTGTACTGGATTGAGGTCGATCCCAGTGTGCAGCACCTTTGGGAAATTCCTGAAAACCATACCACAAGTTGACCCAAGCCTTGTGAGTGAAATTGGGTGAACTGAACTCTTGGGGTCCATTGACAGCTGTGCTAGCATGAAGCCGCAAATCATTGTGGCTGAGGGCTTGAGCGTGCTGACCTTGTTCAAATTGTTGATCACTCTAGATAACATGCTCTCTCCCAGAAACTGTAACTAAGGTCTGCTCAGCATAGTTGCAGTATAAACCACAGGTGGGATCTGTGGGTGTTGAGCAAATCACAAATGTGCCTGAGCGAGTGTCTGCAATAGGGATTGGCAAGCCACCTTAGAACACAGGTATCCTCGAATATGAGTGGTTAGCTATTATATTTAGGCAGCATATCTTCATTCAAACATGTTTCACTGAATAATATAGACATATTGTGTAATTTTATACTGATCTTTCCCAGTTCTCTAATCAGTTTCTTGATGTTAAGTTAAAATTCATGAAGGAAGGCACAGTAGTTTTTTTTTAATCCAAGTACTTTTGATCTTTTCCTAGATCATCTTCACAGGTAAATTACAAAGACAAACTTACTGTAACTGTAATAAAATCTGAATTCTGTTGTGATAGTGATGTTTAAAAACACACATGAACACACTATGTTATTTTAAAATTTTAAATTTATCCATTGTAGTTACAGAATTTTTTGCAAAACAAGTGTTTCAATATAAGGGAGCTGACTGGATATTGGAAGAAATGTAAAATGGCATCAAATGTTTGTTACATGCACTTTAATACATTGTTACTAGATTTGTAATAAATTTTGTTCAGTGTGATTGATTTTGATATAAAGGGCCTTGAGAATTTGAAGTTTTTGTTTATTATTTTCATGTTGTATTGAAAACAACTATGGCATCTTCCTTAATGAATTTCATCAAAAGGATCAGTATAAAAATAAATAGAAACAATATGTCTACATTATTCAATGAAACGTTTATATATATATATATATATATATATATATATATTATGAAATGGACAAAGTCCAACAATTATTTTATGATATATATATATATATACATATATATTATGAAATGGACAAAGTCCAACAATTATTTTATGATATATATATATATATATTGTATTTAGGCAGCAAATTTTCTTTAAAGGCAAATATTATTAAAGACAACAGACATTTTGTGTCAATTGAATGACTGGCTTTTACAAATTACAATATTTCTCAGACAAGGAGGAAATTTCATCTTAAATTGTCCAAAGTTCATTTCGGATGAAAAGTACAAGAAATATGGTCCAAGTTTTTTTTAAGTCATCATCAGGGTAGGTAGGGACATTTGATGAGTATACTTGCCCACTTGGAAAATGTTTTTCTGTAAATATAAAACATGAAACATCTTACATAGGATATATGCCCTATCACAGAAACTCACTTGTTACCTATCAAAGCACCCTCAGACAACACATTAACAAGCAGCATAAGGATCATAATAACATTAGACAGCTACTCAAACAATATCAAAATACTATCAAAATCAAATCCTAAAAACAGACTTGATCCTCATAGAACAAAACCAGCCATCAACATATAAAAATGATTATAACTTAAGAGCCTACATTCTGCAATGTATATATAAAAAAAAAAAAAAAACACATCAGACCTCACCTACCTCCCAACACTCACTAGTTCTATAAAACTCACCAATCGTCTCTACCTACCCTGATGCTGTTCTATGAAAGTTGAGAGCTTGGACATTATTTTTTGGACTTTTCTTCCAAGATGACCTTCAGGCAATTTCTAATAGAATTCCCTTCTTATTTGAGAAGAATTATTCGTAATTTTCAAAAAGTCAATCATTAAAATTAATTAACGGAAAATACTGTCAATAATAATAATTATGTGTGTGTGCAAGTTTTCTAAGATACAAATATATCTTTTCATGTGTAGGAAATATATATAAAAGCGTCTACCATAAATTTTAAACTTAATAACTCAAAAATAAAGGATTTGTGGATATATGTTTATATAGACTTTTGTCCTTGTTTTTGTATGAGGAACCCACTTCCAAAGTTTGTAAAAGTATTTTTGATACACCCTGTGTGTGTGGGTATATATATATTATTACCTTACAAACCTAATTTTCAGTCTATGAGTAAGGATCATCAAGCTAGGATAAATATATATATATATATATATATATATATGCAAGGTCTGATAATGGCTTAAGTCATGAAACTGCCTGTCACTATGCAGTATTGTTTTCTCTGTTCCCACTATGTTTATATCTACACATGTTCTATTCCAAATATGGTGAAATCTTCCCAAATAAATATAGCAAATTTGAAAAATATATATATATATATATATATACACACACAATAAAGTATGTCATGTTGATTACTATACTTATATTGCAGGCCTCTCATAATAAATCTGACCTTGCTCTGGCTTCTCAGATTAAGTATAGCGAAATGAACTAATATTTGTATGTTTCCACACACACATCTATATATATATATATATATATATATATATATATATATATATAAGATAGATAAATCAAACAGCTAGATATAAGCAAGGGCAAATAGTCATCAAATTTATACATGAAGTGTAAACATAATAGTGCTCAATGTGGTTAGACAGAGCAAAGATATATATATATTAATTAGTACATACATGTGTACCTACATTTTAGTGTACACACCAAAACATAGGTACACATATATGTACTAATTTATGTGTGTGTGTGTATGAGAGAGAAAGAAATACAACAACTAAATTTAGCTATTTTTTTACTTGAAACTTTGAAAGGTTTGAGGTTAAAAATTACATTAGGGTCTTTTAAGGTCAGCCTGTAGTGAACTTAGGGCTTTCTGTGAAGAAATAAAAAGAATCAAGGCACAATAAAAGAAACCTGTTCAATGGATAAAAACTACTAGTGGCATTATACGGAATTACATGTAGGTTTATGACCTCAGCTCAAGCAGCAAAATCAATTCTTGTCAAGGGTAGAAGCACTCTCATCCCAACATAAAAGTTCACGTTTATCAGTATAAATTCACAAATAAGATTTCAACAATCAACATTTCTAGAACACTGAGAATAAACACTATTTCAAATAAATCAATCATGAACAGAGTGTGCCCAGATACATTGGTCAGTCATTAAGTCCATTGCATAATGTCAAAGACAGCATTTAGTTTTCAATACAGTTTCCTTTAGAATTTATTGAATTCACTGTTAATCACACTGACTGAATATGAGACACTGAAAATTAAAATTGATAACTACATGTTGGACTATGGAATTACCGATCTAAGGGCAGGAAATTGTGGAGAGCCATGATTAGCAATGCCTCAAAGCGACATGGCATAAAGACAATCTATATTTTGGCTCTCATCCTTTAATAATTATATGGATATTGTGTATTTATCATTTTTTATGACTCAGCAAACACTCATTGACGCTTTTGTAATGTCAACAAATACTGTCACTTTCGTAATGCTCATTGTAGTAGAGACTTTGTAATCACAGATACAACTATAGTAATGCTGTTGAACAATACTGGTGTCAGACGCCTTTGAATAATAATAAACTAATAGTACTTGCTCCATGATACTTGCACAGAAAGTAACCTCCAAATAGTAATCTGTATAGTGATTAGTACAGAGAATAGTGTAGAGAAGAGAATAGCAATCGGTATAGTAATAGAGGATAATGTAGAAAGAGTGATCTGAATAGTAATAGAGAATAGACTAGAAATGGTGATCAGTTAGACGTCATGCTACTTTCTAATTATGCATTTCCTCTATGGTCACGTTATCTACTTAATTCAATAATGGGATTGTCTGTGTTTGGTCACTGGTGATCTATGTTCAAAATCAAGTGTTGGCAACGACACTTTCTTCCTATATAAACATCATTTATAATTTTATAAATATTTTGAAAGGTTTCTGCATTCTACTCATGTAATAGTAGAAAAACATTTTCCTTTGAAAATATTTATGGCAATGATAAATGTGTAAGGGACACTTCCAATAATACTAAAACTAAAACAAATATAGGCAATAATAGTCCTATTAGATAGATCGAATTCTCAACTTGAAAATACTATTTTTCTACATATTCACAACCATGCATTTTGAGGTACTCTTCATTTTGTGGGTTGACTGTTGTGTATGCTTAGCCATAACATAGCTTGTCATACACACCATTGTTGCCAATGTTGAAATGCATTACCTACTACTGAACTCTTCTCTCATCTACTATTTGGTTTCCATAAACATTCATCATGCATTTATTAATCTCAGTGGGTGCAATTTTTTCTCCACATGAAGAAATTCAATGATTACACCTCTGTTCCATATGAATTTTATTGGCATGCCATTTTGTCAGATTGATAAAAAAAACAACAATTATAGGTCATTTGTAAAAAGGTTCAACTTCTATTACTCTAACATGAACATCCTCATTTAAGACATCACATGTCAATATAAAACAGGAGGCATTACCTTTAAAGTGACCTTCATATTTTGAGTATCTGATGACAAGGCAAATTTCTTCCTTGTAAACATCACTTTTGAATAGGTAAAAAACAAATAATCTCATATATTTGAAAGTTGAATTTTCATGAATACTTTTAATTTGGTTGAATTGTTTAATATATTTTTAGATGTAGTTACACCAAAAAATGTTTACAGTATTTTTAAATGATCATTTCATTTTTATTCATTCATTGTGTTGATGTTTTGCAAGGTTTTTCTAGCATAAAAATTTAAAACATACCAAAACATTTTTGTGAAATTACTCATTTAAAAATACTACAAACCCAGACGAAACAATGTTGAGGCTTTTCAAATTCTTAAATGCTTTTTATATTTCAAACAGGCTAAAAGCAAATTTGTTGATTTATTTTGAAAACAAAGAAATCATAATAAAAAGAAACAATTTAGGATGCATTAAAATGTTTTTTTGTTCAGATACTTGAATACTTTTTTTTTCTTTTTGTAGCTGAGAATCATCAGTCAATGACATTAATGAATTTAGATTTTAAATTCTTGGCTATGGGGTTTGGGGAAGGAAGCAGAAAAACAAACAGCATCCTTCAGCTTACATTTAAATTGTCTTGGATAATTAAGTCAATTAACAGAAAAAAATTAAATATCCTCTGCTTAAAAAGGTTTTTTTATAGTTTTGTGTTTCTTTTGACTTTTAATGGTCATATAAGTGTAAAATATGAAAAAAAGAAAAACAAGGAAGACTTTTATTTATATTCTCTGTCATATTTCTGATTTCTTTGAACTTGCAATCTTCTATTTTTTTCCAAATGACTATATATTATGTAGATATTCTAAATAAAAATAAAATTCCTTCTTGCACATTTATAAATCTACCATTTGCACATGCATTGAATGCTACTGCTATATCTGGTCTGGTTCTCCTATTATATAGGTTGAGATTCTTGACAAAATCCAAAGAAGAGTTTGCAATATAATTGGTCCTGACCTAGCATCTCATCTTCAGTTACTTTCCCACCAATATGATGTGGCTCCTTTCTTTCTTTTCTACAAATATTTTCTCCTTAAGTGCCTCAACTGCATGAATTTTTAAGTGTGCTACTAGATTGGCAGCTAGGTCTCACTGTTTTATTGTTGAACAAGCTATATGTAACTGTCAGTTCTATTCTAATAGTTTCTTTTCTTGCTTCACTGCCACCGACAGTATTAAAAAATTTTAAATGCAATTTCAATCCTCATATTCTGTCTTTTTCAATTCTGTTCCTTTATTGTTCTTTTCCTCACTTTTCTCACTAAAGTATTCTCATTCTCTTTCACATCCTGTCACCCTTGTGGCATTGTCACTATGTTTGGGGATGAAATGATTTTTTTTTAAATCTCTACAGATTTAGATTAAACATTAGTCCACAGGTACTTTGCATATATCATCTATGGACTTTGAGAATTTTGTACAAGACAAAATAAGATGAAAATTGAACAAGAAATTGAAATTGTTAAGGAATAAAGGAAAATATATTCTTTATGATTTTGTTAGTTCTTTGATGAAAAAAATAGTATCTGGTAATTTGGAAAATAAATTTCTTCTGTTAAATGTAAAAGTCCCAAATATTAGGACCTAGTACAAATATTGTTGTGACATTAGTTCATTTTCAAAAGTTCAGTTGTCATAATTTCTTCCAGAAACCTGATGTCACTATCATGCATGCTCATGCCCTTCGCCACGATGACTTGTGACTGTGCTAGCACAGCTATTGACAGTTGCCAAAGGTTTCGTCTACCCAATTTCACTCACAGGGTTGGATCAACTTGTGGTATGGTTTTCAAGCACTTTCCAAAGATCCCACATGCTGGGATTGACCTCCTCCAGTTCTATAACATCTGGAAGTTTCCTTCCTAACAAATCAACCATGGTGAGATTTGAACCTGGGTCTCATGGTCAGAATGAAAACGTTCTAACCACTCGGCCACATGCCCATGGGTAATTTTATGATAAATAGATATTGGTGGTAATTTCACTCCAAATATGTCTTGTTGGTAATCATTTTTATTTGAATATATATTGCTAGTACCTTTAGTATAAAATGTATTTTTATACTTTTATAGTGTTTTGTTTTTGTTTGGGGGTCCACTATTTGCCCATAGCTGAGATCCTAAAAGGTGCTACCACCCCTGCATAACATATTTAGTGAGCTTTAATAAATGGGCGTCAGAACAAGTATTAGGAGAAATAACTAAAAGACCAAATTAATTAAGAGCTATGAAAGACAGGAAATTTTGGAGAGCTATGATTGCCTATGTCTTGAGGAGACACAGCACATAAGAATAATAATTTACTGATACAAGTCCTACTAATTAGCTGTTGTAACCTAAAAAGGTTACTGAATAGAATAATCAAATAAAGGTTGGTAATAAATGATAATACTTAGGACAAGAACAACACATATAAGATTTGCCAGCAGCACGTAGAAGTAGTCAACTGTTAAAAGTGAGTCAAGTGGATTCCACAATGAATCTCCATCTGTAGGATATCTACCAACCACTCCACTTGGTCGGATGTGGCACAAGGCCGAATTTAATGTGGGGTATCCGAGCTAGTCTGTTCAGCCAAAAATTCCCCGTAGACCCCCATATAAAACAGGGTCAGGTAGCTATTTCTCAAGATGAGACTCTGCCCTTCGACAGACTTGTCTGGGAATCCTCTCTGCCTGGAGACAGAGAGTTTGATCAACACAGCTGGAGACAAATCTCCAACTGCTGACCAACATACAGTATTTACTACTGTAAATATGTGAATGGGGACATACCCATTATTGTCCATAGGTATGCTACAACATTAACCCATAGCTGGGTGGGGTGAGAAGAGATGGATTCACACCTTTCCCATTGGTATTTGAATGTAAGTGAATATAATGAACCTGAATGGAATTGGAACTCTGCTCTCCAATTTCCAATTCCAAACCATTATTCATAACACCATCTGCACATCCAAGCTTACAGCACCTGCTATTCTCAAGTGGTCACCTATCTAGGTACTGATTGGGTTCAATGTTGCTTAACTTTGGTGATCATACAGTGACTGGTGTTTCAATGAAATGAGTCAACTAAGAATGAAATTATATTATAGTCTGGAGAATGAAACTTTGGAAGGGTCTTCTACATCTGTTTCAGTCTCTCAGTTACTGGGGTCTACATCTGAAAGATGGTTCCTGAAGTGGGCACTACCACCTCCACCCTGGGTTGGTGGAAAGATCCAGGGAAGGAAGGGAGTGGGCAACCATAGGGTGGCTGTGTTAAATCTGAACCATAACATACGCCCCCCCCCAACACCCACATTGTACCTGATGTGTGTCCTGTCTTTACAGTGTATCCCGTTTATGTAACACTCATTATGAGAAATGCTAAGGTATTTATTTAATAGACAAAGTCACCAAGAAAATCCAGTCAAAGGTTGACTTATACATTTAGAAGGGGCTTAAGATTGTATTCATACATGGGAGGAGTGTTAGGGTTGTGTTTTGTTATTTAAGCAAGCAACCCCCCCCCACCCAAAAAAAGGGTTTAGGAACCATGGTTTTATACCATTTCATTACTCTTGTGCAAGTTTATTCTTTCTGCATCTTCCGGTGTTTAAATTTATTCACTCCATTACATTTGGATTTAAAAAGTACTATTATGAATAATTTCTATAATGTAAAAAGAATATATAAAACAATTTTATGATTATACAAACATTTTTTTGTAAGAAGAGAATTTAAAAATTAATCATCAAAATTCAAGCCAGGCCATGAGACAGTTCATCTTGCAGACCGAGAGTAGCGAGTTTGATCGTCAATTTTCAATAGCCTGACAGCTGATCACTGCTTTGAGCCCTCAGAGCACAATGCAGGAAAAATCAGCTTGTATCATTCAAAACATCAAAAACCAAGCTGGTAACATTCTATCATCCCTAAGCAGATTCTGTATTTTCTCTACTGGGACACAAGTTCATTTCAGATTTCGTATATATTTTTGTCTTCACTAAAAGACACAGGAAAAATGGTTGGTCCCTTGTACCACTTCACAAAGTACCTGACGCCACCATCAAGAGCCAGATCAAACCAAAAATGGAGTATTGCTGACGTATCTGGACTGGAGCTACACAATCCTCACTTTTCAGTGTTGAAAGAGTTCAAAAGCATTGATGTGGCCTTGTGGGTGATGAATTATCTTCCACTCCACAACCCTTTTTCACAAAGATAAAAAGTCACTAGCCTTTCACCAATCCATTGCTATTTTCATGGCAAATGTTCAGGTGGGCTACATTCCCTAGTTCCATCAGTTCAGACCTTCACAGCTAGGACTTCTCATGCTACCTACACAGGATTGAATGAATTTCATTCCCTTCATATTTCATTGCTAAAGAGGAAGTTCCACTCAGATTCTTTCCAAGAATTGTTACTTTGAGGAACAGATTCCTGATAGGATGCCTCTATATTCACTACAATCTTCACCTCTTCAAGTCTAGAATCAACCATAATCTATCCTATATATCTTTATATAAACTTCTGACTTCCTCCCTTTTCACTCTTACAACAACCACATTCAGTTATGCTCTACCTGTATTGGGTGAACAATAGTATTTAAAAATGTATTCTATTTATTCAATAAATAATAACAAGTTTGTGCAAATGGATGACAAAACAGAGACAAAGAGAAATAGTAAAGAGTCAAAAGTTACTAATTATTTTTGTTATTAAAAACTAATAACAAGTGAAAGTCATGGAGAGACATGATTGCTTATGGCATGAAATTTTGCACACAAAATATATTAAAATTTCTTGCATTATTATTTTATAGCAGTATAAATATAGCATACAAATATAAAATGTTTTTATGATTACAAAAACATTGTTTATATATATATATATATATATATATATATATATATATATATATATATATATATAAGAACAAAATCCAAAAATTAAACACTAAAATTCAAGCCAAGGTATGAGAATGTTCATCTCACAGACCAGTGTGTAGTGAATTTGATCAACAATCTGGTGGCTCTTTGACAGAAAAAAAAAACCCTAATATCTATAAAGTATCCCATTACAAAAGTGTTATTTTTCAATAGATAATATATTAAGTTTGTGTGAATGGACTGCAGAACAAAACCAAAGAAGGCTAGTAAAATGATAAAAGATAAAATGTGGAGATACCATGATTGCCCAGGTAATGAAGGACCTTAACACATAAAAGAATATATTAACAATTGTTAAATTATCAGACCATCAATATTTTATAAATATTGATATAAATATAACATCATTATAAAAACATTGTTTTTTGCATAAAGAAATCAATACCAAAGATTTTAGTCAAATTTCTTAGTCCAACATTTATTGCTGCTCAATATACAGCCTTCTGCTGATGTTCATAAATCCATATTATTATTACTCTTATTTCTGTTCAAAGTTCAATGCTAAATCTGACTAATGTTGGTCCAAATCCTAATGATACTGAAAACAACTGGTGACACTTCAGTTAGAGTTAATCTGAGGGAAAATAGGCTGGTGATTGAAAATTGGACAGGTACCAATTGCATGCCACCATGATATGCTACAGGTGACTCATACAGAAGGTCCTAAGCCTCTGATAAAGAACAGATGAGTCTAAAAAGAGAAAACAACTGCCAAGGAAAAAAAAATAAGGTTGGAGATGGGGAGAATGAAGTAATCAAATGAAATAGAAAAAAAAGCAAAACGAGAAATGGAGTTCTTTGTTTAGAAAATCCACTTCTAATGGCAGTCACATGCCGCTAGCATCAGTTTCCTGCCTGTTTACCAAAAGTTAATTACTGTTTTTCTTGGTCAGGACTAAGCAGTCATTTTTAGCTAAGGTGTATGATACTCTGATTTGAAGCTGAACAGTATATATTAAATAATATAAATAAAGAAATCAACAGTTAACCTGGTCAGTAAAAAAGAGAAAAGCTTTTAATTAAGTGACAGTATATTTCCATGTCAAATCCATTTTAGCACATATCTGCTGTTTGTGGGGGGGAGCATGTTTAATTGGCAACCATTTTAGCAACAAAAAAAAAAAAAAAAAAGTAAAGAAATATTAATTGAATCTAATTTTTCTTTTTTAGGAAGCATTTCTTTTATGTGCCATGTCTCTTCAGGATGTTCACAATCATAGCTCTCCACGATTTCCTATGCTTTGTAGCTTTGAATAAAATTTTTCTTTTTGTTACATCCTAAACCCTATTCTACCATTCATTTACTCAAGCTTGCTAGGTAGGTTTTAGATTGTTTTCCTTTATCCATCTTGCCATACCTCTATCCTGTGATTATCACATTTTTCAAGCTCTCTTTCCTCATTACGTGCCCAAGTAATTTCAACTCTCTGTTCCTGATGTTAAGTAATCTAATGAGTTCCATTTTCTTTAAAACTGTCATTGCCCAAATGTTTGGTGCAATGTATTCTCAGTATCCTTCTGTAGAACCACATTTTTGTTGATTAGCAGCAAATATGCTATTATTTCTAGAATCTAATGATTTCCAAGAATCTGTTGCAAGAATAGGTAAAAATAGACTTTAGCTGTGAGATATGAAAGTGGATTTTTTTTCATAAAATTTAAATTTTCTTAATTGCTCAATATTAAATTAATACATGTAGATTAAATATTTTTTAGCATTAATCGGATTTTATAATTATTATTTTAAAATATTAAGAGCTGCTTAGTATTTATTAGTTCATATTTAAAATAAATAAAAAAAAATTTTAAATTTAAAATAAACTAAAAATGGAAATGGAAATACTTAAATCAGTTGCACAAAATTAGTTAAATGTAGCCATTTGGGGAGAAAAAGTCAAAAAATAAATTCTTGGAATGATTAGTGTTTTATTAAAGTATTGAATACTATAGGTTAATAATGATTTTCAAATATACTCGTTCTTGAAAAGAAATTACCAATAGAAAAAACCTAAATAATGCAGTCTCTAAATGCTTCTGTTGATAGTGATTAAAAGTTGGGTGATATGACATTGTCTACATTGCACATGAGCCTCAGGACAAGCACAGATGACATGAACTTATATATACATCATCGTGAATACTTTCATGGGGTCTACACAAGGCCACTTGTTACTATTTTAAAATCATATGTTTTAGTGGTTAATACTAAAACCATTCATCACACAAACTGAATATAACAACCTCTAATTCTCCATGTCTGACATCAAGAGTGTCAAAAAATTATGTAATTTCCTGCTGTTGAATAAATTCAATGCAAACAGTGAGACATATTTCTCAATTGTCATCATTTGAGCATTTTGTATTGACGTATGACATTATACATTCCCTCAATTAATCTTAATTTTATCAGTTACTTCTGTTCACCTTCTGGTCCTGATCAAAGTTTATCTCACCAGAGAAGAACTCAAGCATGCCTGGCTCCTCAAGGCATCTGAGCTTATTCTGCAAGAACTTCAACTGGATCACATGCTTCTTCAAGGTCTTGCTGCCCTCTCCTCATCAAGTAGGACAATGTCCTCATGCATCACACATCTGCTAGTGTACTGCTACCTTGAACTATTCAGCAACGGCCTAATCAACTTCCTGGTGTTATAGCTGATCATGTTCTGGACCTACTGGTTGAACATAACCATCCTTAAGAAATCTAACTACTTAGAATATTTCTTCCTCTTGGCCATAGATGAACTGTCCCCTGTCAAAAGACACCGGGTTGTTTCTGACTATTGAACATGAACAACTTGGCTATCTTCAAGTTGCTGCAGATGCTAGTAAGTTCCATAAACAGTTTGCTTTTTCATTTCCTGTGTCAAACTGGAAGAAGTCATGTTAATGTACTTAATACATCTAAAAGAGAAAGGAAAATTATCAAATTTGGCATATGCCATGTAACATAACATTAGATTGTCTTCCATATATCATCTGTTAAGCTGTGTTTTCAAATACACAAAACATTGTGTGTATATATATATATATATATATATATATATATGTGTGTGTGTGTGTGTGTGTGTGTGTGTAGTAGTAGTAGTAGTAGTTATATATTACTAGCTGAATATCCAGCAATTCAAGAAAACAAGCACTCATTTTGGTGAGCATTTGATTAATCTTTATCACTCTGTATCTGACTTCACTTGCTGTACAAAAAGTTTATCCTGCCATTGGAGGTGACTGATCCCTGAACAATAAGGTTTGAATTTAACAGTTGTGTTATCATATCCTGCTATGGCAACAGAAAATAAATTTGAGTGAAATTAACAATAAGGATATTGCAATTGAGAGGCCTTCAAAAAGAATACTGTGGAAAGGGAAGTAATATTAATAATGCTAAAGGTTAAGAAGAAAATAATTAAGAATTGTGTCTAAATTATTACTTTCTAAGGGAATATTTCTTTTCAGTAAGATACACAGTTACAGAATTTTGTTACTTGACTTCTGTTAAAAACAGCTGAAATGTTCCTGAAAATATATTTAGAACTTCATAATAAACAATCTTCCCCTGTTTGCATCTTTAAAAGGTTCACAAAAACTGGTTGAGCTTTATTTTTAATATTCATTGATTCTCATGTCTATTTACATTAAAAGTTCAGTTGTTTTTGTTCAGCAGCATATCAACCTCAATCCGTTACCAAAATCTAAATATTTTGAACACAATTTTGTGCCTTCAACTACAGATATTTTGTATATAATTTGTTGGTAATTATTTTTTTATGAAAATATACTGCTGGTAATTTTACTATAAAAATGTATGTTATACTTTTCTAGTGTTTTGATTTTTGTTTGAGGGTTCACTATTTGCCTGTAGCCAAGACCCTAACAAGTTGGGTCTGGGAACAACAGCAATTAAGAGGTAGTTCCACCGTCCTCAAAACCTACAATCTCTGGATCAGAAGCCTTGATGTTGGATGTATTTTCCATTAAAAGTAGTAAAAATATGTGGACCTTATTTTTAGTTTAAATAAATGTTTTTATTGGAAATAAACCTTGGAAAAAGTCCATATTCTGATTTAATTAAAATTTACAGACTGTTGCTAAGATTTGGTTATCTTTTATCAAGCGGCTTAAGAAAGGTTTTAATTTTGATTCAACTTGATTAAAATCTTGAATTTTATTAACCCTTTATGCCCACTTTAAAATCTGGTATTAATTATACAAATTAAAATAAAAATCTAATATTTGTTACTAAAATTCAGTTATTAATTGTTGATAGAAAAAAACAATCTAGCATTAATAAATAAGCAAATAAAAATAATCCAGTATTAATTAAAAAAAATTAATAATAATTAGGTATTCATTATGCTATTCACATTGTAGTGAACCCCCACCCTCTTTCCTTTCATATTTCCCTGGTGAGATTTCTTGTGGAACTGACTCCCAAGTGACTGCTCCTATGATCACTAAAATCTAAACTTGTTCATGTCTCAGGTTAACCATTATCTTCCACACATATCCGCATAAGCTGTACCTCTTATTCTGTAACCCTCTCCCTCAAGTGGCCCTGGGTCCTTGTACACAGTGAACACCACTGTTTAAAAAAAAAAAAAAAAAAAAAAAAGATAAGTTTTTATTAATCCTTTAATGGTCATCATCCCATTTTGGTGGGGATGGTGGCCATTAATAGGTTAATCTATTCAGTTTACTGTCTATTTTATTAACTTTTTCACCTAAAACCCTGCAGTAAAAGCATATGAGTGCCCTAATGTCAAGACATCTGCTCTATTCATGTTTGTTTGCAAGACTCTGAGGTTTGAACTGATATGTTTATTTACTTCCATAGCTTCCCTGTGCCTTTTTTTTTTTTTAATAAATACTTTCATGGTAATTGTTCTGATGAACTTTCCTCTATGGTGTTGGCATCTTTTATTTCGGTTCCCACTTCCATTAGTTTAATCCCCCCTCCACTTCCTCTTTAGTTTACAGAGATGTCAATCCTCTGGTAGATGCAGGACGCTTTTCGTTTTTCAAGTGCGCATTTTGTATTTGTTTTTGTGTTTGAGTGAGTGATTGGTTGAATGATTGTTGTTAATTACCTACTCCTGCATTAATTTCGTCCAGTTAACTGATGTTTCTGACACAATTAATGATTTGGAGGCGGGGTGTTTAATCCCTAACACTATTTTCTTGTTTCTTGTATAAAAAATTGTCATCATTGTAAATATTCATTGGGATTTCATTTTTTAAGAGCTGTTATTTTTATTCTGAATCCCCCCTCCACTGGTAGATGAATTATGCATATTGGAACTAGTTAAGACTTCATAGAGACTTTGAGGTATTATGGTGGATGTAGTAAGAATGGTAAGAAAGAATATGTTTTGGTGTAAGGAATACTGTGGTATGCTTGGGTCAGTAATTGTGGCAAATTTAGGATTTGTGGCACATTTTTGTATTATAAAAAAATAAATATTATTTTCCTCTATGGTACCAATACTTTATGAATTTAAGCATACTACTAGATTGGCAGTAAGGTCTCATCGTTTTTCAGTTGAAATGGTTAGATGCAACCGTAAGTTCTAGGCTCACAGTTTCTTTTAACACACTTCTCACTTGTGAAACTCTTCTGGCTTCTTGCTTTCTGGTCAAGTTTGTTCTTCAAAAACTTAAATGCAATATAAATCGTTATTTTCTATCTTCTTAATTCCTGTTCTTTTATTGTTCTTTCTCCTTAATTGTGTTTTTTTTTCTCTCATATTTTCTCACTCAGTTATCCCTTACACCTTAGTGGCTTTATTGCTTTGCTTGGGGTGAAATGATTAAAAAAATGTTTAAATAAATGATACAAAAAATTACTTGGTAGAAGCTTATTAAGAACATGAGTTTTACAGGCCCCTTATAGGTTGGAACAAAAACTCTGACACACACAATTTACTTTATTTTTTTTTTTAAAATATGATTCCATTGCGGCACAAACATTACTATGTTTCAAAACTTGACTCAAGTCCTAAAGTTTAATTTCAATATTCAACTTAAAATTTAGAGTACAGTTTTATTCTCAAATGATGTTTAGAACACACACAAATATATATATTATACAAATCTTTTAGAATAATAATTGCTAATGCTTTATATTATCAGCTCCATAGCATTATCATTCAAGACTGACTCCATAAATTAGGGAAATGGAGAGAAGAAAAATAATGCAAGTTATTGTTGTAATATTTTCTCTATACAAGAGAATCAAGCTAATTTGCTTTGAGTAAATCCTAATAGCACATGTGGTCTGCTTTTTCTAAATGAATAGCATCAGCGAGAGAGGCCCAATTCTTCATTTGTGCTTTTCCATGTCTGTAGACAAGTGTACAAGCAGGAAAATCCATGGAAGAACATTTATTTTGCTGGAAAAGATTCAAACTTGCTGCTTTGTTCCTCAAAAAAAGAAAAGAAAGTAGGTCACTTGATTATTTCCAGACAACACTTCATTACAATTAGTATTTGTTGATCATGGATCATTTATTTATAGCCTTATCTTCAGCTTGATCTTTCTCTGGTCGTCATCAGTGATTGGCTAACAATGAAGCCACTTGTGGCAAGTTTTTCTATTAAATTTAACAGATTCATATTTTATGTTCCTTACAATGTATTCATGCATTGATAGGGTTAAGATAGCAATCAATTATTCCAATGGGTTGAAAATAATATTTCTCATTCAAAATACACTATAGATTTGTCCACTGTACTCTATTTCTTTTGTTTGATACTTTATAATTGAACCTGTAAAAAAAAATCATGAAAAATAAATTTACAACTTAAGAGATTTTACTGCTATGGACACACTAGCAAATCATTTGTCCCTAAGATCTTTCAATAACCAGATAAAGAATTTTTCAAATAGTCAATGAGAAAAAAAAGCATTAAAAATTAAGAATTCAGCATTTTATTTTTGTAAACCCAGTTAAATACAAAATGCAAGAGTATATAGTTTAAAATTTTCTGAAGGTAAAAGGGATGTGAGTTTGTGTCTCACTGAGTGTCGTTTCTTTATTTCTTATCCATAATGACCATAAAATGAATTGTTGTGTTTTATACAATATCAAATTTTTTCAGGTTATTTAAAATGCCAAATTTTGCCATTTTGATGAAGAACATATAGGTACATAGGTTTGGTTTGCACAGGTGTCAAAAAGGAAAATGGGTTTGGTATGCAGGAGAGTCACAAAGACATAAGTACAGTAAACATGTGGCTTCTTCTGCGGGGGTTTTATCCCTTTGTATAGAGATGCATTTGGAATATTCTTGACCATAACCAACAGGATAAGATCATAAAATAAAAATCCAAGTAGTTGTAATGAAAAAGCAAATAATGGGACTGAAACATTAATCATATTTCAACTAATCAAAATTCAAGATTATATGAATGCTTCAGAAGTCTTTGATAATTCTGTATTTTTAAAAGGTCCTGGTTACTGACTTAGTAATGTTCTAACCATTGAGCTATTGTTCATTTTGTCCAAAAAAAAAAAAAAAAAAAAAAAAAAAAAAAGAAAAGTCATCTTGTCAAATGTTTGTCCTAATCTCACTAGATAAATGTCTGTAAGCAGGTTTATTGACAATTTTAAACTCAAAATTAAGTGTATAGCAAAAGCTGTATATCTGACATCTGGAAAATCCTGAACCAAACAATGAAATCATTGGTTCCATTTAAAAAGATTTACAAATAAAACAGTTCTGGATAATCTCCTCACAGATGAAGATACTTGAAGTAACAAAAAAATGTGGTTCTACAGAAGGATGCTGAGAATACCATGAACCAAACATGTGAGCAACAACAAAGTTTTACAGAAAATGGAAAAAAAAAGGGCACTTATACCTAACATCAGGAAAAGATAGTTGAAATTTCTAGGGTACATGAGGAGGAAAGAGGGTTTGGAAAATTTAATACTCACAGGAAAGATTGAAGGCCAGAAGAAAATACAGAAACTACTCAGTGAGTTTTGAGTAAATGGATAGTAAAAAAAGGTTTAGGAGAAATAACAAGACAAAATATATTAAGAGCTACAAAGAACAGGACATTGTGGAGAGCCATGATCACGCTAAAGGATAAAAGTTGCTTTTTAGATTATGGGGTGATTAAAGTATTGAAAATTAAAGCAAACTTACAGCATTTAGATCCAAAAATAGGCATTTCCAATTAAAAGCAAAGAAAAATAAATGGAGATCCCTTATTTCATTATCATAATAATATTGGTGGCTCTCTAGTTTGTGGTTTCAACAGTAAAGAAAAATTATGAATTTCAACTTTTATTTCACAATGACAAAAAGCTAAATAAAAATATTCTTTAAAATGGTTTAATAAGTATACAAATTAGGGCAAAATCTTATAGTTTTAGACATTCTTGTCACATAAAAGTTGATAATTTTATTAACAGCTGTGTAGGATTCTTGTTTGTACTGCTTCTGTTTTATCAAAGCCATCACAACATTTATAAAATTGAGGTGCATGAATATAAAGAAAAGTTGCTTAATAAAGTTAAAACAAGCCCAAATATGATGGAGAAAAATGAACACTTTTGTCATTTCATCTCTATGCAAAAAAAGACAACAAAACTTATAATAAAGAAATCTCCTTTACATAAAATTGTTCTCTCATTGTTGATATCTGATAACAAGAAAAGATTCCCTTAAAGAAAATATTGAAAGAGATATTTTTCTAAATAATAAATAGTGGATGATGCCATTAAAAGGAACAGCTGCCCATTCAATAACTGTTCATAGAGTCTGAAATAAATACTGAATAATGCTTGCTCACTTGTCTTGGAGGCAAGCTTCCATTCTTTCTGTTTTATTCACTCTTTATTATTTCTGATGCTATTCTTTCCATCTTTAATAACTAAAAAGAGACAGATTGACCACTGAAAGATACATATACATCTATATCTCTATAAGAATCACACACACACACAAATATGTGGTGCTGCAGCATGGGGTAATAGTTTTTTGATTGAATAATTTTTTTATGGCTTATCAACCTTTTGCAGGTTATTTAAAACCAGAAAATATTTCTAGATTGAAAAAATATTTTGGAGATAATGATCCAGCTGATAGAAATCCTACTAATTAACCCATAGTTGAGGTGAGAAGAGGAGGATTCATATGCTTCCAAAAGGTATTTGTGCATAACTGAATATAATGAACCTGACTAGAATTGGAACTTTGCTCTTTAATTTCAAACCCCAAGCTGTTATTTATTACATCATTGCATATTCAAATTTATAGCACCTTGGTATTCCCAAGTGGTTACCCATCAGGCTATTGACCAGGTTCAACGTTGCTTAACTTAGGAAACCATATGAGAACTGGCACTTCAGTATGATATGGCCATAAGTCATGGGGTAATAGTTTGCATAGTTAATTGCCATAATTATTGCATAGTGAGGTCAATCCTCCCTAGATCCCCCATAAAAATTCAACTTGAAATAACTAAAAAAGTTTGACAGTATATCAACCAACCTTACAAACATGCACAAGTGAGAGTGTATTTATATATTTTACTAATGTTAATGTTTGGGATGCTGATTTTCAAAGCAGGCAGTTTATTCTTAGAAAGTTGGTGCAAAACAATCTTCTTTGCCTCTCTTTATGATGCAAAAAAGCTGAGTAAATACAAAGATCACTTCGTTAGTAATACCTATTATATTAGTCGCATGATATTAGTAGCATGAAGTTGAACCTCTTTATTATACCATAATGAGGCAATCTGACTAAAAGTCATTTGACATGAAAGTGTTTGCAACACAGAGATGAAATGATTTGGAAAAAAATGCACCCACTGATATTCATTCTTATTGATTGAATATTTATAGAGATGAAACAATGGATGTGAGTACAGTTAGATGGTGGGTAAGTGCACCATGCAGGCTCTTGTTCATTGCTGGTAAAAATGCGTAGCTAATGAAAGTGACCAATAGAAAAATAACATTTTGTTGTTGAAAACTTGCTCACTGTATCTGTTATATCTTCCATGAAGCATGCTACTAGATTGGCATCTAGGTCCCACACATTTACTGTTGAAATAGCAAAATGCAACTGCCACTTCTACTCGCAGTTCCCACCTGTGGAACTCTCTTCTGTTTCCTTGCTTCCCTGATAACAACAATTTTCAAAAATCTAAATGCAATGTCAATCGCCATTTTCTGTCTTCTTGAACCCTGCTCATCTTTTGCCCTTTCCTCAATCCTCTCTATTCTCAGTCTTCTCTTTCACTTCCTGTAACCCACTGTGTACTAGTGGTATTACCACCTTCCTTAGGGTGAAATAATAAAAAACATAAATATGTGTGTTAAGGGGTGCTGAAAAACTAAAATCTAACTAAACATCAAATTTTATGGGAAATCCCTTCTTGGTTAGGCTGAGAACTTTTCAGTATTCCCTTCTAGAGAGAGGTAGGCAGACATATATTAGAAAGAAAGAACATGAAAAAATTATAATGGTTTTATAATTGATAAAATAAAAACCCAATTTCCTTTGTAATCAGCCAAGCGGAAGCTTTCTTCTGAAGATTATCCAGGGATTTAAAATTTACTGCCTACTCAAAAAAAAAAAAAATAGTTAAAAACTATTTTTGCAGTCTGCAAACTACTGCTTCTGTAATCTTCCCTAAATAATCAAATAGTGGTCAAATGATTCACAGCTTAATCCACTTACAGATTTATTTAACAAATTGATAGTTTTTGCTCCAACACAGACAAAGAGTACAATTATAAACAGAAGGATCATAAGAATTGGATTTTCTTGTCTGTTTGTAACAGATCATCTGTGTTCTAAAATGGTGAGAGGAATTTGGTTGAATTTCAGGCAAAAAAAGAAAAAAAAAAAAAAAAGAAGAAATCTTGGAAATCAATAATGAGTACATGTGAAGAATTTGGAAATGACAAAAACCAAAAGTGAAAATTTCTTGACTATTCAGATTTCTTACCTAATAATTCTAATATTTAAAGTCCTATTTTTGACCAGGCTTCTTTCAGTTAAACCTTTTAAAAATGTTTTGTTTTGTTTTAATTAATACTTTTAAATCATGTGAAACAACAGAGAGACATCTGCTGTTGGGATTTTTTAGTGTCTACATCTGCTAACTCTGGAACATAAAACAGTTAATGAATTGTTTTTCAAGCTAAAATTATGTTTTACTATTAAAAATAAATATTGAATGTTTATAGTAATAATAAATAATGTTAGATTTTAAAAATTCATTAATCTAAGCGATGATGTGATCTCACCAATTTACAGTTGGTCTAGCTAGATGTTAAACCTTTTAAAAAAATATTGCTTACTTTCAATCAATACTTATGTCATATAGGAAGAAAATGAGTAAGTACTGACATCTAAGTTTGAGCATGACACTCTGGACTTATGAATATATGTTTTCCACCAGATGTATAAATAGTAGTGTCAGGCTACTGACTGCAGTGACTATTGAGTGGAAATATCCAGTTGAATTTAGTGTGATTTATTGTGTGTTGATGATTGGGTTTTGACTTTGGATTTACTGGATGTTACTATGCTACTAACTATTCACTGAAATGGTTATCTTTGGTTTACTTTTACTTCATTGTTCTTGTTAAGTATTTATTTGCAGTTGTAATTAAATACTGTTTTATTTTAGCATTTAAGTCTTGAGTTAAACTTTATTAATGGCACCATATGCCACAAAACTTTTAAATCATGCAAAAAACACAAAAAAATATACAGTATTTTTTTTTTAATCATTTCACCCCAATTAAGGCAGTATAGCCACTACAATACTGGGTGTGAAAAAAATAAGAAAAAGAAACATTATTAAGTAGCAAGAAGAATCAAGAAGACAGTAGATAATGATTAATATTGTAAAGTAGACTCGGTTCTTTTGCCTTGGTTGGCAGCCAATCTAATAGAAATACTACTCTGAATTCAAAACTGTAGAGAAGACAACAGGGAACTACTCTGTCTTTCACAAGTCATGCTAATTCACTGATAAGGAAACTGTGGAGAGCTGTAATTGTTTATGTCCTGAAAGAACATGACATTAAAATACAAAGTAATGATATTTCATCCATTAAATCTCCTATTTCATTGTGTGTTTGATGATTTTTTTTTTATTGATAGAAATTACTTTGTAATTTTCCTATTCTTTTCAAAAACAAATTTCTGAATAAATTAAGATAATTTCTTCCAGCAAAATCATTTCTTTTTTGACCTTCCTTATTTTCTCAGATGTCTTGGAGCAAAATTTGTTGATATTTGTTCAGTTTCTAGGAAGAAACAATAGCTAGAATTTGAGAAAGAAAGGTCATGAAAAGATCTGCCCTGACCTTTTTCATGTTTTATCTTGGGAGACTCAAGGATACACAGGAAAGTCTGCATTTATTAAAAAAAAATATATATATATATATATATATATATATATATATATATATATATATATATAAATAAATATAGATAACTAGACTCGTTTTAAAAACCCTCGAATTTTTGATTTGCTAATCAAATCAATCTCGAGGAAAAAAAGGTTTTAAAAAAAGAAAGAGCTACAAACATGAACTTCTGCTGACAAAAAAAATCGCACAGATGCAGGTCTGAAGCCCAAAAAAAAACCCCATACGAGTAACAACTAACTAACAAAAGAGCTCAATACAACCGTAGAGCAGACCCTAGATACACCTAGTGAGCCAGACAAACCTACCTAGGTTTCACCTAAACGGATCGTCAGGAAAGTTTGGCTGAACCAAACTTTCCCTGACGATACGTTTAGGTGAAACCTAGGTAGGTTTGTCTGGCTCAATAATATGTATATATATATATATATATATATATATATATATATATATATATTTATTTATACCACTATCTGGCATATCCTCTTCCTATTTGTCAGCTGTGGTGTATGGGAGGTCCTTTTTTATTCAAATTTTTGTTTGGTTCAGAGCAGAAGATGAACAGTGTATTTAAATATAGAGTAGGGATAGATAAAAGGATATAACCAAACCAGCCTGAAGATCTGAGGTGTGGAACAACAGTAGCTTCTTTTTTATGATAATACTTAAGAATATTTCTCTATGGATTAGGGATTGAGAACTTTCTAAAATCTATTGGAATTGTTGAATTTTGAGGTAGATTTTATCCCATTTATACAAAAAGAAATTATATCAAAAGAAAAAAAGAACAGGAAGAGAGTATATGGGGACAAAAAAAATGAGGAAAAGGAGAAATAACCATAACATTTGACACACACAAAAAAAGAGAAAACAGTCAACCTAACACCAATAATAAGAGCATCACAAATATCACATAAAATTTATTACATTAAACTTAGTATAAAGAGAACAAAAATTAGAGAAACTGCAGTCAATTGCTGAAATCTCCAGAAGATTTGACATATGCACGCACACACACACAAAAAAAAAAAAAAAAAAAAAAAAAATCAACTTTACACCAATAAATAGGACATAAATAATATAAAAATAAGGAAAATTAGAACAACATCTGCAGTCAACTGCTGAAACCTCCTGAGGAGTGGATAGAACAACTGCAAAACGAAACTCCAGATTTAGGTGCTGAACATAACATCAAATGCTGACAAATTTTATTTGTATTCATTATATATATATATATATATATATATATATATATATATATATATATATATTCTATTGAGTGCTTCTTTTTAGTCCTTTTATTAATCAATACCAAGTTTCAGATATTTCAAACTTCATCGTTTATTCACTTGTGAATTTGATATTCATATATTCTCCCTAAAATTAAGATTTGAAAAACGATCAAAAAAATAACTTTAAAGGAATTTTATTTTTGGCATCCCAAGCAACGTTTTAAAAGGCAGAATAAATATGAATAATGACTTGACACAGTAAAACATACATGGGTCATTTAGAATAAAGGAAATTTTATCTGCTTTTCTGTGTCAGTTTCTCATTTTGTTGCCTCCTAAAAACTATTGATAACAAAAAAGAAATGGGTTCTGACAATATTTAAACAATTAACAGATTAATAAAATTAAATTCGTTTCATCAGGATTTGGAATTAATAAATACTAAATACATCAAATAACTCAGTGTATGGATCAGTTATAACAAATTTAGTATATGAGAAAAAAAAATTGAACATAGAATTGGCTGTACATGGGGTAGTTTTGTTCAACATCACAAGTTGAAACAAAACTAAAACATTAACCTGAAAACTAGAGTCATGTTCTTAAATAGACTTATCAGATCAAGACATTCATATGGATGCCATATATCATGCATGGTGCCAAATTCTTTCAGAAATGTGTAAATTGTCAGCTGTATACAAACACTTGCAAATTAAGCTTGCAAGTCTTAGTGAGGACCATCCTTCTACTGCCAGAAAATCACAAAGAATTTTAGAAAATAACAGAAAGCTGAGCAACAAGTGAAATCGCTAACACGCGTAACTCAAATAGAAAATAATAATAATATAATCAAGATAATGATTTTTCTACACTACTTCAAAGAAAAGGTTAAAAAGGAAAGCCCCCATCAATACTGGAAAGAGCAACAAAAGTTAGTAAACTTAAAAAATTTATTTTCCTGAAATACTGTTTAAATAGAAAGCATTCAAGTGAAAATAGCACTGGCTATTTGGTCAATGATTTGATTGTTTAATGGTATATCAACACCTTATGGCTCATTTAATGTCAAAATTTAATATTCTTGGGTGCTTTAAAGTAATGAAAATATTATATATGTCCTTTTGTTTTCACAATTTTTTTTATAGAAAATGATACTTAGCTTTTGTGCATATACATGTTTGTGCAGATATAATTACTAGAGGTGGGGATATGCATGTTTTATGTTGTAGTTTTGTTGAAGTTAAATTTTGGAATACAGTTTGATTTCTTTAAGAAATTGTAGGATATTATATAGATTAATGTTATGAAAGAATTCTTTCATGTTGTTCGTTTGGTTGGTCAATTTGGTTTAGTGTCATATAAACCTCTATGGGTAATTTAATGCTGAAATTGAAATACTTTGAATATAATTGTATGCCTTCAACTACAGATAAAATGTATTGTTAGCCATTTTGCTTTAAATATCTATTGTTGGTTATTTATTTTATAATAAAACTGTATCACCAGTATTTTTATACTTTCATAGTGTTTTGTTTTTGTTTGGGAGTTCACTATTTGTCCATAACTGGGACCCTAACAGGTACTACCACTCTAAGTTAGGGTGGATTTGAGCACAATAACAATTAAGAGGTGGTTCCATGCTCCTCAAAACCCCCAATCTCCTGATCAGAGGCCTTGCTGCTGGATGCAGTTTATCATCATACCCAGGACTAGGCTACTTGGTCAATCAATGCCAATTATTTCCACATCTTACCACAGAAATGAAGTTTATTCACACCAATTTGAATGTGAGAAGAAATGATTTGCCTTGAAATGTAGACATCTGAAGTGATAAATCAACATTTTCTTTGACTGTAACCTATATTGGATCGTGTGCAGATAGTGGAGATTTAGATTATAAAAAAGCATCCTTCATACAAGAAGCACCATTAACCAATAGAAATATCATACTCAAATGTGCATCTCGTGATAAGCATTCTGCAAGAGTCTTGGAGAAAGAAATTAAAAAGCCTCAACGTAAGCTTTTCAGTCACAAAAAGGAAATGATGTAACTTTACAGCAATAGTAGCTTCATTGAACTCTACAGACATATTGATCTCTTGGTGAATTTAACAAACAGTTCCAATGAAGTTTGATCCTCACAGACTAACAAACTGCAGACCTTTTGCATGTCTGCTATAGAAAGGAATTCAAATCCGTGATCCAAAAGGTAAAGTCAATGTGATCACACCAAAGGCAACATTTGACAACTTACACAAAACCTATCAAGTTTTATCAGCTTATATTCATGGGTTTGAGTTTATTGTTTTAGAGCATAGCAACACCTCAATGGGTTATTATTTAGTGCCAACAAGATTCTTAGGATAAGTTCGTATGAGTAGAATATGTATTCTCTGTAAGAAATCAGTTTGTAGATCAGGTTTCATTGACATATTTTTGTAAAGAGGTCATTTTGGCAAGAGTCTTTTGTAAAGAGGTCATTTTGGCAAGAGTATTGCTAGTAATTTTTTTTCAAAAATGTATTGCTGGCATTTTTACTATAAAAACCTATTTTTATATTTTCATAATGTTTTGACCCCAGTTTGATGGTTAACTATTAGCTGGAACCCTAACAGGTGCTACCACCCCAGGTCAGGGTGGACCTGGGAACAACAGCAATTAGGATGTGGTTCAGAGGCCTTGCTGCTGGTTGTAGTTTATCATCATACCCAGGATGATTATGTTTATGAAAAACCACAATAAGTATTTTCTATCATGCAAACCACACAGTTAAATTTTGAGATGATATCATTGTGAAAAGACTTGCATAACTGAAATAGATACAACACTAGCCAAAGTCTGATTTGTGCTGAAACACGTTTTTCAATACCAATTGTATAAATTCAAACCTTTTCAGCAGGTATGGAAAAGATAAAATTCTCATATAAGCAGTTAGATGACGACTTTCCATAACCTGATCCTACAATTCTATATATTTGTTCTTTCTCATTCTGCATTAAATCTTGATTGGTTGGTTAAATTTGTTTAGCATTATATCAACTTCTATGAGTTATTTTATGCTAAAATCTAAATATTTTGCATGCAATTTCATTATTTGGGAGATAATGTTTTTTTTAGTGATACAAGTCTTACTAATTAACCCACAGCTGGGGTGAGAAGGGTGCATGCAAGTAAATATAACAAACTCAACATGAATTAGAACTCAAATCTGATTAAGAATTCCAAGCCATTATTCATTATATTGCCCACACATCCAATCTTACAGCACATGATATTCCCAAGCAGTTACCCACCGAGGTACTGACCAGGCTTGTCATTGCTTAACTTTGGTGATCATACAGTAACCATTTTTTCTACATGATGTAAACCATTAAAACTTGGTCAGGAGGACAGATCGATATAGATGTGTGTTTTGATACACACAAATTTTCCTTTAGACATGTTTTAAGTTAACTTTCTTTTTTCAATCAGATTGAATTTGAACCATGTTTTTCAACAAAGACCAAAACAAATCTCAAAAAAAAAAACCCCCCAAAAAAACCCAAAGTAACTGATCTTTTTATATTATTTCAAATAAATATAAAAATAATGGGTTTCTGTATTTAAGATATGCCTAAATAGTTTATTGCCTCTAAGACAATAATACATTGTATGTAAACATCAAACATGACATCATATTGGTATGAAATTGATCACAATTAATCACAGATAAAAAGCTGTTATACTAAGTCAATTTCCAAAGTATGATTACTTCAAAATCTATGTTTAATGCTCCCCTTCAGAAACAGTCTGAGTCATTGGCCACAGCATTGTCTTGACAAGAACAGAAGCATCCTATATACTTTAATAATATTTAGAATAGTCCAACAAAATCAACTATTATGAAGTGGGATTCCCTTCGTATTTTATCAGTTCAGCAGTTGTTTATCTTGCATACCAAGAGCAGCTCTACCGTTACTGCTTGGGAATTTATACAGTCTATGTCTTAGCTATGATAATTAGACAGTCATTTACATATCACTACATAAGCTTTGTAGTTTCTAATTTTAAACCTGTAAAAATTGTTATTGAGATATGAAAGTTACAAGAATCATCTTTTAATTAGTTTTAATAAAAGCTGAAAAGTCATTATCTTGTATTTCAACACCATTACTTATTGCAGAATAAAATTCATAGTTGGAGGTTAAGCAATAAAAATAAACATTTTCTCTGCACATTTAAGATAAACAAATGTTTTCTTTTTTTTTTTAACATTCAAATGAATTTGCTACAAGAATTTGCTGTGGGTTGAATAGCAGGATAGACTGGGTTCTTTACCCTTGGTTGGCAACCAGTCTACTGCAGAAAGAAGTGGCAACCTACTGCGAGAAAAAATCTGCCTTGTCAGTCATGTATCAAAAGATACATGATAACCCAATTGTGCATCACGCATGGCACTTAACTGGCTGAATCTAAGTAAAGTATATGAAGTATTTTTCAAAATGATATCAACACAAAGGAGCCGAGACATGTTGAAAATTACTATCAAAAGAAAAAGGGAATATAAGACTGTAAATAGCCAGCTTTTTGATCCTCCTTTATTAAAGAGGACAGCTTCAAAATTTTCAGCAGTGCGCATTTTTAATTTCAAAGAAACTTGTAAGGCTTTTTATTTCTAAATGCCAACTGTCTTTGTAACCTAAAGATTTTCTCTATTTACGAAATTTATCTGGTTTTTCTTAGTTCACCTATTATCTATCTTTCTTCTTGTTTTTTCATCATGAGATGAGACAAAGTTTACTCTTACCACCTATTTATTGGTAATTCTGTTGTGTAACCTCTTAATTTTATCAATGAGCTTCTTTGATATGAGTTGGTCATTTAACCCTTTCAAAGATTTCAAATGTAAGATAATTTGTGTTCTATTTACACTATTTACATTGTTCAGAGTGTTTTCCTCATCTTTATTGTCATATACACTATGTTTCAACTGTTGTACACTCCAGCCTTCTTCAGGTGATATATGTTGAAATTTGAAACTGAAGTCTTCATGGGGGGTATCCAAAGGCATGGCACATGGAATTAGAACAATCTCACCACATGGACTAAATAAAGGGTTTGGTTTGAAATTCCAACATATATTGGGTCGGAGCATATAACGGCCAAAACATTGTGAATATGACAATAAAGATGAGGATAACAGTCTGAACAATGTAAACATGGCAAATAGTTATAATACCTCATCTCAGAAATATAGACAAATTTGTGTCCTGATTAAATTGTTAAAAAGTTTGAATATGTGATGTTAATGCAATTAAATTGCTATGTATCAAAAATCACTGAAAATCAAGTATTTTATATGAAGTAAAGTGATTTCATGAAATCAGTTGATTTCTCTTTCAAATGATATCAGATTTTGCCTCTTTAGTATTACTGCATACGAGATATAATTTTGGAAATCTGCAACTTTGTAAAAGTTGCATAATTGTGGAACCTTCAGCTGACTCAGTGTTAATACTGTGTATTGAAATAAAATACTACAGATATTCTTGGACATGTGAAACTTGTGGGTGGCATTTGGATATCTCTGAATTTAAAAGGACTGATACCATTTTTTCTTTTGGTATTAATTTTCAATATGTTTCCGCTTCTTCATGCAACACAATTTTGAACCACCAAGAAATTGTTTAAAATCATATCTGTTTAGCTTATTTCTTGAAAGTGTAATTTGACCTCAGAGCTAGAGTTCTCTCTGAAAACAATATCAAAAGTTTGATCTAAAAAGTCTACAGTCCTGTTTTACCAATGCTTATTGGAATACTCTTGCAAAGCTGGTAGGCTGGCATTTTAAGTGGGTTTAAACATCGGCATATAATTCTAATTAACAAAATAAAAAAGGACACTGTAGGTTGTGAGTTGATCTTATAAGCAAAGCTCTGATTTAATTAAATCCAATATGGTGAATTAATATACTGATTAGCAGAATAAATGAAGAAAAAAAAACCTGCAGAGATTTCATAGTGAAATTATGTTTAATTAACTTTTGTATTTGAAAGGAAGATGTCATTCTATCAGAAACATATATATATATATATATATATATATATATATATAAGTGTGTGTGTGTGTGTATTTGGGCAGCAATCCCTTTTATACAAGTTTCATTAAAAGCAACTGACAAGGTACTGTGGTTATGTTTTTCATTTAATTTTTCTTGTGTTCTTATAATTTTCTTTCTTTCTGGACATAAATTATGTAGAAATTGTTTGAATGTTCTGAATGTTAGAGTGCTTTTGCCTATACTTTTAGCCATTATCAAGGATGATTTTATTTTTACTTTTAACTGAATGTATGGATTGTTTTACATATATATCTAGAGTTATAGGAATGTTTTATTTTTCCAAACACGGTCAGTATATTGTCACCATGTTCATAGTTGATGTTATTGAGTATTGGCTTTTTCTTTTTTATTAATAATATTTCCATTATTTTTAGCCATTTCTTACATGTGGATGAGCTTATATTTGTATTATCAACAAATATGTTTTAGATAGAGTTTGGTAGATCTCCATGTGTATTTAAATGAGACCTAATTGAGCTGCGGTCAGACAGATGTAACAGGAGTCGTCTTGTTACACATATTGTAGTATATCCAATATAATTATGAATTTAGTTTGATCAGGAAAACAGTTCCTTAAGGGACATGTGAATTTGTAAATATTGGTTCTTGTAGGTGGGTTATTGTTGATGATGAGGTTTGCAGTTTTAAATTTTTTATTTCTTCTTACTAATATTATTCATGTTTTTTGGGAACTAAGTCTTTCTGCCTGAAGGTAAACAGATTTTATAAGAGAAAAAAAATGGCTTGATATGCATTAAGCAAGCAGCATAAAAGATTTTTAAAAAGAAAAAAAAATCTTTGTTTACTCAGACATAAACATGAAAACAAAAAAGAATATATATACATAAACAATCTTGATAAATTGACTCCTTGAACTGGCAAGCCAGGATTCTCACCCAATTTACTTAAATTTAAAAGATAACTTTCAGGCAAATTGGAAGATAATGACAGCAAAATTATGATAAAAACTATCTTGAAGTTTTATGAGGGTTGCTTTTAGAAAATGCATCTTTAGACTGGGAATTAAAGTGTTTTAAGTCAGTTCAGGATCATAAGCAAGTTTGGTATTTTCACCTTTCCTTCCAAAAATATACTTATCTGTTCAATTTTGGCAAGAAAAAAAATGACCCAACCTGACACTGAATATTTTCAAGTTTTACCAAAAATACTGGCAAGAAAATATCATTTATTTTATCTGAAAAATTTTAAAGAATAGATGAACTTATTTTCCTATAAACTGATCAAGACAAAGTAATTTAATAGAATCCATATTAGGTACTGAGCTTCCAAAAAGCATTCTTTTTCTGTGTGCTGTGTCTCTCTCAAGACAGGTGATCATGACTCTCCACAATTTCCTGTCCTTTGTAGTGCTTAAAAAATTTGTTTCACCATCCATTTACTCAAGCTCACTAAGCATATTATGCATTGTTTTCCTCTATCCCTCTTGCCTTCAATCTCTCCTGTGAGTATCAGATTTTCCATGTCCTCTTTCCCTATTTTGTACCTTAGAAATTTCAACTGTCCCCTCCTGATATTAAGTACAAGTTTCCTTTTTGTTTCCATTTTTCTCTAAAACTTTGTCCTTGTTCACATATATCCAGTCCATAGTATCCTCAGCATCCTTCTGTAGAACCACATTTGTGTTGCTACAAGTAACTTCATCTTTGAGGAGATTGTCCCGCATTCACTACCATATATGAGGATAGATATCACATAATAGTTCAGTACTCTTTGCTTGGTTTCTAATGAGGTTTTCCTGTTTCTTAATACTCTGCTTAGCTTTAGGAATGAATCTTTGTCTATTCCAATGCATCTTCTGATTTCAGTGTCACACTCTCTTGTCCTCTGTTAAAACACTCCCTAGATATTTCAATTATTGTACTTGCTTGATTTTGGTATCTCTGATTTATAATTTGCATTTTGGGTTCATCCTTTTGCTAACAACCATATTACTTGTAATAATGTGTTATTCTTTCATTAATGCAATTTTGCCTTTTGTTTTTTTTTTTATTTACAAAACTGAAGAATGCAAGACTATAAAATGAAAATTGAACTCTCAATGTAATTACAAACACTCTTAAGTAAGCAAAGAGTTGTAATTAAGTAATTTCTGAATGAATTTTGTGAAAAACATTCCTCATTCAAGAAAATGTCTTAATTCCTTCCCTAATACGTCCTCATTTCATTAAATAGTTTTCTTTTTGAATTAATATGGAAAACAAAAATACAAAGAAAGTCATTCAGATTAATGTCCCCATTTTTACTGTATTAATCTTATTGTTTCAACTGGGCTGTGCTGTCAATGCTCTAAGTCATGCAAACTTCCACAGGAGCATTCCATTTTCTATAGGAATGCTTCACCATCATATTTATTATGACTGAATTTCTAGATCCTGTGAACACTGACAACAAGAAACTCAACAGATGAAATTGAATTTAGGTTAACAACACAATACTATACATTGTAAGAAACTCTTTAAAAATGAACAAACTTATTTCACTTTTTTTTTTACCAATGTTCAAACAACAAAAGGCCCAACAGCCACTCAATGTAGAGAGCTACTGTGTATGAAGGTATGTATATACATACACATGATGGGCGCATGGCCAAATGGTTAGAATGTTCGCTTTCTGACCATGAGACCTGAGTTCGAATCTCACATTGGTCAATTTGTCAGGAAGGAGACTTCCTGATGTTAAACTGGATCAGGGTTGATCCCAGTGTGCAGCACCTTTGGAAAGTGCCTGAAAACCATACCACGGGTTGACCCAAGCCTTATGAGTGAAATTGGGTAGACAGAACTCGAGGGTCATTGATAGCTATTAGCATGAAGCCACAAGCCATCATGACCGAGGGCTTGAGCATGCTGGCCTTGTTCAAATTGTTGATCATGCTAGATAACATGCTCTCTCCCAGAAATTGTAACTAAGGTCTGCTCAGCACAGTTGCAGTATAAACCACAGGTGGGCTCTGTGGGTATTGAATAAACACAAATGTACCTGAGTGAGCGTCTGCAATAAGGAAAAGCTAGCCGCCCTAGTAGACAGGTATCCTCAAATACAAGTGGCCAGCTATATGTATATATGTATAGTGTGGTTGTTGTCACAAAATGGAATTGGCATGCCAAGTTCAGATTACAGCCAAGGTTGTTGTACTTGGTTTTCACACAAATACTCTTGGAAAAGTATGAATCATCTCTTCTCTCTCTACCCCTCCCCACCAGTGTTTGTTCTTTTTTTTTTTTTTTTTAAATTAAAATAGAAAAAAAAAATTAATTTGTAAGTTTAAAAACTCAAACATGTTTAAATAGGTTACATTTTCTTTTCAATAGACATCTAAAACTGCTTAGTAATTCACACTAAAACCAGACAAGCATTACATGACAGAGGTATTCAGAATTGATTGATTGATTTATTTTTTTATGGCTTAGCAGCCCTTTTTGGGTTATTTAAAGCTGAAACATCTACTTTTTAACCTACAGCTGCGTAGAGGAAGCTACTTGACTAAATCATAAAAAATTGATTTTCCATTTGCTAAATATCATGGAAAAACATTCTCTAGGTGTGTTTAAACTCTCCAGATAACCTTGCTAGTCAAGTAATAAATAATATCAATGCAGCAAGTTATTTTTGAAAAATACTAAATAGATATTGTTGCTTTAATCTAACACTTTTCTTATGATCTTTTTGATCTGTCAAAATTTCTTTTATTTGCATTCATTTGAATTGAAATTGAACAACATTTGATTCACAGCATTGTTTTTATTTCAATTTAATTCTTGTTAATGTTATATTTTGCAGGAAAAATGGAAATTTGATTCCCAGGGATTTTATACAGTATACAGGTAGATATATATATATGTATGCATACACTTATATTTAATTCCTGAAAATATTCATCTTTGTAAACAAGAATTTGTAAATCATTTTTGAAAATGCTTTCAGGTTCTTAGAATCACTTTAGTCTTAAATCTCTTTATTTGCTTAGATATATACAAGAGACTTCCACAATGTTAGAGTGAGAAAGAAAGATAATGTTTTCTCAAGGTTGTTAACAAAGTACTCTATATACTTAATATTTATATATATTTACAAATTTTACACAACAATATTTCTCATTTGATGTCTAGGAAACTAATTCAAGAAGATACTTTGCTTATATACTGGAATTTTTATAATGTAAAAAGAAAAAGAAAGGTTTCTTTTACTTGATTTTAAGAGAAAGAATGTAATATCCTATTTTCAATCTGTAAAATAATATCAGTCAGTGTATCTCAAAATCCTAAATCACAAGCCCACCTCTTGTGATACCAGGTTTCCTTAATTCTCCTCCAATCTTGAATTATCATCTGACAATTCTTTCACCATTATACCTGATAAAACAGGCTCTTACTCAATAAACCAATTGGCAACACTTTACTAGACAACTAGAAAAATATTCCCTGAGGAAAAATTTCAGTAAACTTAAATAATGCCTAAAGGTTAAATCCATTTTGGCAGAATGGAAGACAAGCTACTTCCACTGTTTAAAACACATCCATTAAACTGAGGAGTTGTGTCGAATACCTTCAGAAATTTACTAGCCAAGAATGGTGAGCTCAATCCTAGGTAGGACTAGAAGACTTGAACAGGTTAAAATTGTAGTAACCGGGAAAGCATCCTCTTAGGTGTTGCAGTTTTGGGAAGAAGTTGTTCAACAGAACTTATATCACACCAATGGAATATGAAAGGAAAGATAGTAGTTCATTACCATGTGTATGGTATGGCAAGTCTTAACCATGAAGGTCAGAACTGATGGAACTAAAGAATGAAGAACACTTTCTGAACATTTTCCACAGAAATGGATGAGAAATAATTTATCACCCACAAAGCCACATAGATATTTTGGGATGATCAAAACTGGACAGCTCCTGCCCATATACTCCTTGGTGCCTCATAAAAAAAGGTTCTTAATAACTGGGAGTGGGGGCATAATTTTTCTCAATATGCAATAAACAGAGAGAGAGTCTTACTAAAAGTAGGGTTGGAAAATGATTTAAAGGGTTAAAAAATTTGAAATCAATAAATAAAGTAGTTTTAATAATAGAAGGAGTTGGGAAATTTCCACCAAAAATGTGAATAAACATCTCTCCTTTGTATTAGACAACTAAGAATACACATATGACTGAAATTCCTCTTGGTTAAAATTCCTCCCCTGGGAGGCAAATGCTTCTCATTTAAGAGTCACTGCAATAAATGCTTGGACATTTAACTACTAAATAAAAGGAGAAAAAAATCTACAAAACTGTAAAAAATTTAATTCAATTAGATACAAATTAATATGATTTTTGTAATGCTTTTCTCTTCACTATTTATATAATTTAACAATATATTAGAATCCCAAGATTGTAAAGTAGTTATCAAATTTTTTAAATACAAAAACCATAAGGAAGAAAATATTACTAGAAAATTCTTGTTCCTGAATGCTCTCAACTCTCTCTCTTTTAAGAGTAATCTGCTTGAAGAGTACATACACCCAATTCACTCTAAGCCTTATAATTTGGACAATTTCCTCTTGAGATAAGGCTGCCACTTTCATATATCATAATAATTAGAGTCACCATGCATAATGACATGCTTAGCAAGATTGCATGGACAAGTTGAGGTTACTGAATAGAATAATCAAATGAAGGTTAGTAATGAATGATAATACTTAGGGCAAGAACAGCACATATAAGATTCACCAGCAGCCCATAGAAGTAGTAAACTGCTAGAAGTGAGTCAAGTGAATTTCACAATGAATCTCCAACTGCAGATCAACATACAGTATTTACTGCTGTATTTATGTGAATGTGGGACATACTCAGTATCATCCATAGTTATGCTACAACATTGGCTAATATGGTGAATTTGATATTCACTCAGTGCTCCACTGTACCTAGTACCATTAGTTTAAGCTTAAGAAAGAACCATAACAGCTAGCAGTAAATAAGTGAACATATACAAAGTGTTGTGTCCTTTAAATGTTTTACAATAAAAAGTAAGCTTTGATGAAACCAATAGAATTCTAAGGAAAAGGCATATACCTCATTCTCATACAATCTTCTAGGAGGTGTTTATATATATATATATATATATATATATATACACACACATAAAAGTAAACACTGCGGTCAACACCCAGATGCGACAGTCCGTTTCATGCTTAAATGCAATTGTCAGACCTGATGATTGCATTTAGGCATGAAACAGTAATTTCTTCTCATTTTCTTTTACTACCTTCTGTAGGACTTCATGTATTTTCTTTTTCATCTCCACTATCAACATAGGTTTATCTGTATATCCAATGTTGTTCAGATTGTGGCGGCCAATAACGAATCCTTGTAGAAATTCTATTTCTCTCAGAATCACCCCACTGTAAAAATTTAATAAATAAGACCCAACAACACACTGTACCTTCTTGGCCTCATGTTTTCAACTGACTTGAAGTTGAGCAACTACACTGAATCAACAGCTGCATCTACTGAAAGGAAAGTTGGGTCACTGTGTCATGCCAAAAAATTTTTCTTGTCAGAATCCATCTTGCACATTTACAAATTTATCATTTGTCAATGTATTGAATACTGTTGCCATATCTGGTCTGGTTCTCCTGCTATTCATCTCAAAGTTCTTGACAAAATCCAAAGAAGGATCTGTAATGTAATTGACTTGGCATCTTCACTTCAGTCACTTTCTCACCAATATGGCATATCTTCCTTCTGTTTTTTTCTACAAATATTTTCATGGCAATTACTTTGACAGGCTTTTTCCCCTGGTGCTCCAACTCCATGAATTTAAGTGTGCTACTAGATTGGCATCTCGGCTCTACCCATTTACTGTTGAAATAGCTAAATGTAACAGTCATTTCTACTCCAAGAGTTTTTCTCACACTTCCCACCTGTGGAACTCTCTTCCATTTCCGTGCTTCCCTAATAACTACAATCTTCAAAAATTTAAATGCAACGTTAAACACCATCTTTTATCTTCTTGAATCCCATTCATCTTTCATCCTCAAACCTCCCTATACTCGGTCTTTTCTCTCACTTTCACTTCTTGTAACTTTCCGCCAACTGCATATTAGTGGCATTCCTGCCTTGCTTGGGGTGAAATTATTAAAAAAAAAAAAAAAAACACTCTTAACAAAGTGAGTAGAACATTTGGAGTGAGAGATACCTTGTGTATATGAGATCTGCCTTCTGTAATATACATTCGACATTGAAAATAAGAAAAATTGCATATGGTGATAAATTTTAGTGAAATTAAGTGTCTTATTTCACTGATGCAGTTGTTAGATTATCATTGAGATCTTCAATAATTACGTCAATTGTGGACTTTAGTAGATAAAAAGTTTTAACATTTTTCTGCCAACTCCACATGCCTATACAATCTGCTAATGTCAACCACAGAAATATCTACTCAAGAAAATATATTTGCATCTCAAAATTAAATAACTATGTAAATCATCTGTTGTTCAGACATATTTATCAACATGGCTGAAGGGTATTTTTTCCTGGTCTTTATTAGTCGGAAAATCTTACAAACTGAAGAGAAGTAGAAAACAAAAATAATCTTCTGATCAAAGACAAATTACTATATCCAGTTTTAGTCTTTTCTTGCAATACATCAAAACCTCATCTTGGATGATATCCAGAGTTTTACATGAAGACATTAGGGCCAACCTCAGATATAAGTAAAGAGGAATTTTTCAGTTGATTAAGGCTAAAGCTGGTGATTTTCCTGACTTATTTTTGTGAAGAGTCAGAAAAAGTATCAAAGGAGACTACCTCTGTTTCTCATTGCTGATCCTTTATGAAAATGATAATGATGAGAATAGCCATTTCCATACAGAAATGCATTCATTGGCTTAAGAGTTAGCATTACTGTCTGTTGAAATTTATATTTACAAGAAAATAGACTGCTTATGTCTACTATCTGTTATTGCTATTTCTAGTACAGATGGTAGTTTCCTTTCTAACCTTTTGTTTAAGGTAGTGTAGGCCAACCTAAGATATAAGTAAAGCGGAATATTTGCATTGATTACAGATAAGGTTGGTGATTTTCATGATGAAATGAATGATTAGCTGTGAACTTTTAAAATAGTTATAAAAGATATAGATATAAAAAAATTTAAAAAAATGTTGATCCTTATGTTGCATCTAATGGTCTAGTTACAATGTGCTATTTCCCTTTATTTCTTCCTATACCAACAGTAAATACTTTGCCTAAAACATTATAAACTCATTATTACTCCCACAACAAAGTTAAAAATCGAGATACATTCTTTGATAAGAATAGATGAGAATCTTCATTTTTGCCTGTTCTCACATTAACATGAGCAAAACCTTAACACTCAGTCCTGTTGCAAGGAATCAAAAAGAAGGGAAAAAACATGAAATGACATCTTCAGATACAACATAACCCTGAAGAAAGCCAAGGAATGTATCAACCAAAAGTGTTATAAAGAAAAAAAAATTATTTGAAAAATTTATGGAAGAATGAAAACAGTTCATTTCAGACCCTAAAGAAATAAGGGGAAAAACAAAACACTAACAATGCTGAATTTTGTTGGTAATTCTTCCGTAATATATCTTCTCAATAAGGATGGAATATAAAACAAATTCTGGAAAAGTAAGGAATGCGGATTAAAAACTGAAAAACTTAATTTTCAAAATGCAGGCAAAGATTACAAATCCGTGTTTATCCAAAAATTTTTTCAAAATCCACAATTTCCCTGTAAGAAGTTAACATTTACTAAATTGCTGTAAATTAATGCTGAATAATGCCAGTCAAGAAAATCATTGGTAATGATTGATTGATGGATGGATTTGTCTGTTTAACAGCATATAAACTCCTTATGGTTCATTTAATGCTGAAATTATAAAAATATGACATATGTTATTCTTTCATAGTTGAATACATGATAGATGATACTCAGCTTTTGTGCATATACATATTTATGTGGACATGATTACTGGAGGCTGTGTGTTTTGTGTTGTTTTGTTGAAGTTATATTTTGGAATACAGTTTGATTTAAGAAATTGTAGATTATATGTCTTAATATCATGAAAGTTTTTTCATCTTGGTTGTTTGGTAGTATTTTTAAATGGATTTGGATGAAGTCATGACAACTTGCTTGTATGTAAATATTGTTGATAATTTTTTATATATAAAAATGTATTGTTGGTATTTTTAAGATAAAAATGTATTTTCATACTTTCATAGTGTTTTGTTTTTGTTGGTGGAGGGGGGGGGTCCCTATTAGCCCATAGCTGGAACAGGTGCTACCACTGTGGGTCAGGGTCCACCTGGGAACAATAGCAATTAAGACTATCCAAAACCTCCCAATCAGAGGCCTTGCTACCAGATGTAGTGGTACTTAGCAGTTTCATTTCATTGACTATCAGTTCAAATTTCACTATAGTGGCCTTGTGCCAGCCTTAGTGGAAGTTTGTAAATATCTTCTAAGGATTACTAGCAAAAAGTGAGCCTTCTTATATAGTTACTGACCATGTTGAACGATTCAATTTTTATGATTAAAATTCTAAAGTGAACTGCATTAATCAAGAGACAAACAACACAAAAAAGGTAAAATTCTCCAATTTTTATTTTAAATTTTCCTCCTGATAAGCAACTAAATACATGTAATTCAGCCTGTTTCAAACTTTTTAAGGCATACATTTGATTTGCAATGTATTAGCCAAAAGTTATTTAAATGAAAGAGAAAACGCATTTGACTACATTATTAAACCATTGATTTTTCAATTCAGATATTTAATAATTATAGTTGACTTTCTTTTTAAAGGTTGCATTTGGTTTGCAATGTATTAGCCAAAAGGTATTTAAATGAAGAAGAACTTAAAATGGCTTTCAATGAATTATTCAGTTATTTAATAATTCTGACTTCAGTATTTTCTTTTCAAAGACTGCATTAGATTTACAATGTATTAGCCAAAAGGTATTTAAATGAAGATTTTTCAATGAATTATTCAGATATTTAATAATTATATGGCAGTATTTGCTTTTTAAGGGTTGCATTTGATTTGCAAAAGGTATTTAAACAAAGGAGAAAAATCACATTTTAGTTGTTGGCATCTTCTACAAAACTATCCGGAATAGAATGATTCATTTTTTTTTCTTATTTTCTTTTTTTGTCCCATGTGAATTTGCTGCTGATAACTTCATTGAAATAAAATAATCTTTAATCTAAAGAACAACAAAATCATAAGTGTGTTTCTTTAACTATGGATATCATTACATTTACTATTAAATAATGACAACTGATGATATTAAACTCAAGATATTTCAATTTTATTTGGAAGCTGGAAAGGAATATGTTTCACTGGGTTTAAGATGGAAAGATAAGTTATATGAAACTGGCCACTGAAAAGTCAAAGCAACACAAAGACAACATGAGACATGGTAAACTTAACTTTATTTAAATCACCTGCTGGATCTGTCTTGATCCCAGCATTCCCCAATGGAACCAGAAGTGCTTACAATCATTATTATAATCATTGTATTATTATAATCATTATAATACATTATTGATGCTGTTATAATAGAATATAAATTGTCTTTTTTTAGAGAGAAGAGATTAACTATATATTTTTGGTTTACCAATTCTAACATTGAAGATAGAAGAAAATAAGCAATACTATTTTTATACTTTACTTTTTACTATATTTACTATCTTTTATTTTTGTTTGAATTTCTGTGGCAAAAAGTTATTACTTACATTTGGACTAATACCCTCATCTTTGTTGTTGTTATCACAACTTTTGGTCATTGTGCTCACTCACCTTCTGCAAGTTTCTGTTGATCCAGGCATTCTTCAAGGAATTTCAAACTAAACCCTTTAATCTATGGAGGTAGCTTAGTCTTGTACCACCATCCATGTTTTGGGATATTTGAAAAAGGCTGAGAAGGACAATGGCTGAAACATTAGGACGTTAGTCTAAATGTAAATAATTATATTTTTTTTTCAATTTAATAATGATAAAAATGCAACTGGAAGAAAAATGCAAAACACAAAGCAGATTTCTTCATCCAATGCTGTTTTTAATTTTATTTTTGGCAATTCAGTTTATCCCAATGCAAGAAATCATAGAACAAGTGCAATTAGCCACCATTACTTTTACTAAAGGTAGATTATTATTCTCAGAAAGTAACTGTATATATAAAGGGTCTCAAAAGCTGCCTTCTACGAAACCAAACAATTGATTCAAACATAGATGTAGAATATTGGTTAGCTTGCAAGTGGTCTAACGGACAAGTAGACTAGTGTAGCCACCAAGTTAAAACTAATTCTGAGTCACTTAATGGAGAGATATATGGGTGAATAGAGACCACTTATGCAAATGTGTTTGGCAGGTCCATTCTAGCAAGATGGACCAACCCACCTGCAACATTAGGCACTCTCCTATAGAAATGATGTAAAATTAGCTGGCTTGCTTTTTCAAGAAGACACAAGAAGGCAGCCATGTTAGCAGGTAAGTCACTTGACTTTTACATCTCACCCCTCTTGCCATCGTGTACGCATAGTGGCCGTTGGGGAGTAATCCGTTCCTTATTGCCTGGCCAATTGTACGGGAGTAGTCGGGATAGTGCCCTGGGAATCCTGGTTCTTGATGGGTGGTGATTGAGCAGGACCCTGGGATACCAGGTCACTTTGCAATGTAATGCCACCATTTCCTGATTCTTTAGCAGATTGATGTGGTCTACACATATCTGTAGTTGTCGGCTCAGGGGACACAGGCAAGGCACTTGGTATGGGGGGCGTGATTACAGGCGCTTTAAGTTTCTACAATAGACAGCTAGAAAAATTAAAGGCAGCAATCAACAAAATGTCTGAAATTAGGCTTAGAGAAAGGGTTTAATATTTTAACACAAGATCACGCTTCTTTAGTTACAAGGCAAAACAAAATTAAATGTTGGCTGAGAACTTTTTACTCATTTTCTTCATACAACACTTACAATTTTTCTTCAATCATTTCATCGCAAGTAAGGCGATAAAGCCACTAAGATGCAAGGGGCTCTTGAGAGTAAAAGAAACATTGCCGAGGAGATAAATTCTTTCCAAAAATGTAAACCATCTTTTTTAAAAGCAAATGTGATTTGAGAATGACAGTAACTTTATCAAACTGTATTATACAAGAATTCAATAAGTCTGTTTGGATGAAAATGATGATGAAAAAAAGAAGAAAAAAAGTGCATCAAGTTGAGATTTCATACACTTTTATCTTTCTATTGGACAACAGGCACCAAAAGTTCCATATTTTGTAATATATAGTATACAGATTTATATAGTATTTATGTCTTTATTTAAAAAAAAAAAAAATCTATGTAGAAAATACAGAAAAACAAACCTTGTATCATATATGCAAAGATGGGCACCTTCCATTGCAATGATCTATTTTTATTTTCTACTTCAAATGGGAAGGAATGCATTTTATATACCTATGCATTAATCCCTTCCTCACCAATTATTTTGGGAAAAATGTTTCATTTTCAGACAAATTTTTTTATTTGTTTTTAATATAATAACTAAGAAACTGCAGCTTCTTGAAGTACAAGCGGTGGCTAACACTTCTACCAGATATATAAGTTGACAATTTCGTTTTAAGTTCAAAAGGGCATAAAAAGAATCAAAATCCATGTATAAACATGTCTGTAGCTGGTTTTTGAATGTTATATCTTGTACGTGTTTATTCATCTATGTCTGAAAAAGACACTTTCAGTAAAAAAAGTATATACATGTCTATGCCGGGAAAGGAGTTAAAGATCTCTTCAAAGTTGGTTGTTTTAATCTGATAATGTTAAGTGCAACAAGCTTTCTTCAAGCAGCAACAATCATCATCAATCTCATGATTGAATATAGTCATAGAGTCAAATTTGCAGCTGATCACCTGAACAGCTGCCTCACTGTGTGTCTGTTGCATTCCAATGTTTGAGTTTCTTTGACTTAGTCAACTGTTTGCCTCTTCTTTTGCATAGAGTAATACCTTTTAACATGTCAGTGGAAGGACCATTGAATTCAACTAGCAAACCATAAATGAATGTTACTTTGCCACAATTTTTCCAAGCAATTTTTTCCTTTTAATTCACAATTTGGTTCTTGTTATATAAAAAAAAAAAAAATAAAAGAACACAAATATTCACAACAAAACAGTAAATTAAAAGTTAGAACTGAATTTTAGCCCATTGAATCCACAGGTAACTTTTATGAGGAGTGCTGAAATATTCCAAGCCTAGCCAAGAAGATATTTCTCACCAAAATTCTAAATGTTTGGAAGACAGGCTGAGAATTTTTAAGCATCTGCTATATTTTCTACAGGTACAAATTTTCATAGATTGCTCTGGGGAACATTCTTGAAATTTTATATATATGAATCATTCACTTGGCACCAAATTGTATTCTTATTTTTGGCAGAATACAAAAATATATAATTTGGGTTTCTTGTCAAGCTGTACTATGTAGAACTTTCCAAAGAAAATGAAGTTATTTTCAGCCCAAAGCCAATAAAGTCAGACATTTTAGATGAAAAACCAACTGAAGGTCAATTATAAAGACATAATTAAACACATTCAAATTTTTTCATACTGAAAAAACTGACCTCAGTGGTTAATGTATTTTGAAAAGGCACAGGTCAACTGGGAAAAGCTTATACCTCAATATTGACAGAGTCAGTGATTTAGTGGTCCTTCTTAAACAGTTTAACAGAGAATGAAAATTGTTTGCTTTGTTGTGGGCTTCAACACTTTTGCTGAGATTTTTATGCTCGTGGTACATTTGACCTGCAAACAATTTTTGGAGGACTCAAGTTCAAAGGAAAAATAAGACACAAAATTTGAACAAAGAAATATTAACAACTATATTGATAGAACATTTTACAAGAGGAAAAATGAAAAATGAAATTAAATTTGAAGAGTTCGAAGCAACCTTCAGTGTCTGTAGTTGAGGTACTCACATTTTTATGGGAGCAAAAGGAATACCGTAATTTCCCCATGTATAATACACATTATTTTCTCAAAAATAATAAGCAAAATCAGGGGTGCATATTATGCAAAGCTACAAAAAATATTTAAAAAATTACCGTAAAATAAAATACAAATTATCATTAAACTAAATTAGAATGTTATTATTCTATGTTTAAAACCATTTTTTAAAATAAAAGTAAGAAACACTGGCCATAATGAAATGGGAGAGGTACAATTTATAGGGTTTGATTACCAAACAAGGTGTGCATATTATTCATGAGTAGAAGCATTTTCCCACACTTTCAGCACAATTTTAAGTGTGCATATTATGGATGAAGGCATATTATACATGGGGAATTATAATACATCTTATTATGAAAAGTTACCAAGAAAGAGATGGATTCTTTCACATCTTGCACTGACTGTAATTATCGTCAGAGAACAGTAAATCAAAATCTCACCACTTATTATCATCAGTAGGTGGTAAACCAATAGGATTTGTTTATTATGTACCAGTTGGTCAGTGAAATTTATTCTATTGTTATTGCTGATCTAATAATAAAAAAACACAATTCACAATCAAAATTTAACCCTTGTTCTACCACCTATGATACTATATGAAGGGCTGGGATGCTTCAGTCTCCTCATTTTTTGAAAGTTAAATCTAAACAGAAGACTAACTTTGTCCTCTTGGCCTCAATCTATGACAATGCTGTTGAGCTGAGCTCTGTCATGTATAAAATCATTACTAACATTAATTTACTAAATAAATAATAGAATTTCATCTTCCTTTTTTCTTTTCCAAAAACATTATCTTCTAAAACTTTTATTCAAGTCTTATATGCAGGAAAAGCTAAAAGATCTCATTCCAGAAAATAAGTACAAATGAACAGCAAAAAGTTATGTATTTAAAATTAAACAATCTAAAAAGTATTTATTTCATAAGAGGATCAGGTAATATAAATGCGAATAAAGACAAAAGGAAAATTTATCTTAGCTGACATGTTTCATCACCTGAAAGATTTTATCAAGTTTATATTCTGCCTTGATAAATTCCCTCATACGATAAAATGCATCGACTAAATTTTCCTTTTGTCTTTATTCACATTGCCCTTTTATAGATATACTTCTATCTGAAATTATAGTATTCAGGCAGCAATCCATCTTTTATACATGTTTCATTAAAGATGACAGACAAGGTACTGTGATTAAGTATTTTATTTAATTTTTCTTGTGTTCAAACAAGTGTTTTCTTTTCTGGACACTGAAAATGTCCAAATGTTCTGTAATTCTGAGTACTTTTGGCTATACTTTTAGCCATTATCAAGGATGATTTTATTTTTTTTTAACTTGATGTATGGGTTGTGTGTATGTATCTAGAGTTATAGGAAGGTTTATTTGGACAGTTTCAGACAGAATGGAAAACATTTGTTTAAACACAAGAAAAATTAAATAAAAAGCTTGATCGCAGGACCTGTTGTCTTTAATGAAACATATCAAGAATCTTTAAAACTAAACAGCTGACTTAGCCCCATCCAACTTTTAGTAACTGATTTAGCTCCCAATTTTTTTTATTTTGTGATGCCATGGCTGTCTACTAGTAGGAACACAAACCAATTTATTTAAATATGACTATGCTGAATATTTGACAATAAATACAGGTTGTCCATAAAGTTCGTGTGCACTTTTAAAAATTATAACTTTAAAGTGCACACGAACTTTATGGACACCCTGTATTTAGCGAATACTGAGGTCCTTCTACCAAAGATGCTTCTACCTTCATCAGGAATTCAAATGTAATTGGTTCAGATCAAACATTCAAATACTAGTTACATTTTTTTTTAAACTAATTTATTCAATTCTAAAATATCCATACTGTATATTTATTCTAAGATAAAATTTGACAAGTAAGCACAGAATTGATTTTATGATAACAGCTTTGGTCTGTTCCTTTGGCTAAATGGTGTGAAATAATATTTGTTTTTCCAGGCCTCCAGGTTACCAGGAAATGTGTGAGGTTGTTAAAAAATTGGTTGATAGCCAAAAGGAAAAAAAAAAAACAGTATAGTTGGTTGACTAGATAAAATATCTTTTTTCTTTTCATTGATAAAGCATGATTAATATTTAAGCAATCAGTTCTCATAAGTTTATAGATTGAATTTCATGCAAAATCTGAAAATTATGTATTTGCCATAACCACATTAAGATTTTCATCTGCCTAATAAAAAAATTGTTTTCATATTGAATAAACAGAAGCTATGCCCAATTGTTTCAATATTGAAGTATCTCCTCTGTATATTTACTGTTGTTCACACAATTTTTCAGCAGAACAATTCTTTGGCCTTCATCAGGATGTGGGTTAGAATCATATATACCTGAGGTTGTGAAAACAGATGAATCCAGTTGGTACATCAAAAAATTAGAAAATTTCATTTGTCTGTTGGTTTTCTAGTCTGTATAGTTTCAGCAGAGCATCAGGATGTGGTTTGGAATCATGTGTAGACAGATATTGTGAAAAACAGATGAGTCTAGTAGGTACATTAATTTAAAATTTCATTTGTCTGTTAGTTTCTTGAGATTTTTTTTTCTTGGATTTCACCTGATGAGTGCTAAATAATGAATGAGCTGAAACATTATGTGAACAACAGCAAATAAACATTTTTGAAGAAGAATCATTACATATCCATCTATATTTCTGAGATGAGGTATTATGTACACTATTTACATTATTCAGACTATTGTCCTTATCTTTGTTGCCATATTTATTACGTTTCAGCCGTTGTACACTCCAGCCTTCTTCAGGTGGTTGGAATGTTAAACTGAACCTCTTTATTTCACTCACTGGGGTAGACTATTCTAGTTCCATGTGCCATATTTAATGGATGTCAGTTATCAGTTATCTCCTGTTAATTCCGCTCTCCAACTTCTCTTGAACTCACACTCTTTGGGTCCTGTCACTGGATCTAACTAACGCCTTTATCCACTGTACCATGTGTCCTTGAGGACATCTGTGTATGAATTTCTGGATATTATAAACCTGATTTCATCAGCAACCAATTTTTTTACCAGAGCTCATGTTGCAATTTTGTTGTTATTATCACTTTTCTCTGGCACTCCTTATTACTGGTTCCCATATTGTATTCATTTCTAAGTAAGGACTAAACATCAACTGCAAAATGGCAATGCATGATTATCAGCAAAAAGGACAGCTCAAAATGTAAATTACAAATTAGAGATAACAAAATCAAGTAAGTAAAAAATTGGAATATCCAGGAAGTGTTTAAACAGAGGATGGAAAGTGCATCATTGAAACCTGAAAGCTCATTGGGATAGCAAAAGAAAAATTCCAGAAGCTAAGGAAAATGTTATTAGAAACAAAGAAAAGAGTACTGGGCTGTTACATAATATCAGTCCTCCTATATAGCAGTAATGCTGGAAAATCTTGCAAATGAAGGTAGCATAAATGTGGTTCTACAAAAGGATGCTGAGAATATCATGAAACGAACATGTGAGCAACACCAAAGTTTTAGAGAAAATAGAAACAAAAAGAACACTAACATCAGAAAGAGAGAGTTGAACATTCTAGGGCACATAGTAAGTAAAGAGAGCTTGGAAAATTTGCTACTCACAGGTAACAGTGAGAGAGGGAAAAAACACATGACCTAACTAGTGAGCTTGAGTAAATGGATGGCAGTACAGGGTTTTGGAGAGCTAACAAAAAGACAAAATTTAATAAGAGCTACAAAGGACAAGAAATTGTGGAAAATGAAAATTCATAAAATGCTTTTAATTTTAACATCTAAATACATCAAGTTCTCATTAGATTATAACAAAGTAAGATTACTTAAATTCATTGATCAAGTAAGAATTGATAATCACAACTTGGTTAAACTGTAAATTATCTCAATCCAAGTATAATCAGTTTTAAAATTTCTATGATTTGTCAGAACTTTATGATTGCAGTTAAATTCGAATTGCCTTCATTTAAATCAGAAACAGTTAAATTGTGAAATAGTAATGAAAGAAACCAAAGTCAAAATACATGGAATGTCTATCAAAGGAAACATCTGTTTTCAGAAAGATTCAACTCAGCAACTGAAGTCATTATTTCTTTTTATAGTAAAAAGAATTGAGAAATGCATTGCTTGAAAGAAGACACTCAAATATTTAGAAGAGGAGTGAAAAAAATAAATAAATGTAAGGTCCAGGGCAAAAATGAGTAGTGTGTTTCAGTTTGTTTTGGAAAAGATTTTGTTGCATTCTTGTATAAAAGAACAGTGTGAATAGTTAAAGAAAAGATAGAAATCCAAGAAAAAATTGAGACAGTGTACACCACAGCATTTTGTGGTTAGCAAGAATAATGAAGAAAGCTAGGGACTTGCTGTCACCCATTCTTGTGTGATGGCTTCTATTTAGTAAATTCAATACTGGAGCATTATATAATGTAGTGATGAAGGAGAAAAAATCTTAAATTAAAAAGAATTTGTGTTCCCTGTGTTCTCTGTCAAAAAAAAGAAAACAGAATCAAGGTTGGGTCAACTTTAGTAGGCCTCAAAATATGGTAATTTTTAACACTTCCCTGACAGCCTTGACCAATCACGGCCTTTCTTACCCTAATAAAAGAATGATAGTTTGGACAACAGGTGATTGCTCTCTGTGGGTGATGAAGGTAGTTGTGAATACAAATTTCTTACCCTTTTGATTTATGACCCCCCATCCCCCACCTCCACCACCAGCATTATTGACATTGGACTTGTAAAACAAATTTATGGCCTTTGGAATTATGACCTCAGACTTTTGATCTGAACCTCTTCATTGCTATTTTCTGACACATAGGAATCAAAATCGTTAAAAATTAATTGATAGTGCATTTATCTTGCACCTGTTTCCTTGCCTGTTAAATGGGGATCTAACCACCAAACAATACCTCCCTATTAGACATAGAACAGCGATATTCAGTTATCTGTCTATATTTCTGAGATGTGGTATTGTAAGTATTTATACTATTTACATTGTTTAGACTGTTGTCCTCTTTATTGTCATATTCACAATGTTTTGGCCATTTTACGCTCCTGCCTTCTTCAAATGATATATGTTCAGTTCAAAATTCCAACGTATATCATCTGAAGATAGCCAGAGTGTACAACAGCCAAAACATCACGAATATGACAATAAAGATGAGGACAACAGTCTGAACAATATAAATAGTGATATCCAGATGTTTACATAAAGGTAACAGGATATTTCTGGTACCTACCTTTATAAAAGAAGACCCTCTATCCGTTTTGGCATCTGTGGGTCTCTAAAGTAAATTCTCTCTAGAGAATAGTTTATTCTCATGTGAAGATAAAATATGAACAGAAGCAACAGAGATGATGATAATATTAATAAAAATTAATTACAAAGTTAGCTTCACTCAAAATTAAACTGATGTATGGCTAAACTATTCATCAATTCAAATTGAAAGCACAAGCTCCATATTGTTTAATTTTAAAAGCAACAATTTCAAAAATGTCATGATAGTAAGCTTTTTGTTTTGTAAGAAGAAAAAAAAAGGCCCAATAAAAATGACTATTCAAAATGTTTGTCATTCTCAATTCATCAAAGATTGGAAAATGAGCTGACAAGATTTGCAATAAAAAAGACAAAAAAAAAATGTTAAATATTTTACCTATAGTTTCCATAGAAACATGTGACTGGAGTTTAAGTTGACTTTTTTTTTTATTGGGCCTTCGGAATATCTCAAATGTTTGAATTTGTTTTTAACATATTTCAGATCCATTTTTAAATTTATTTCTATTTGCCAACTTTTTCAATACTTTCAACGACAGGGTAAGGAACTCTTGTGTCTTGTCATTTTATGTGACAGGTTTCAATGATATTTAATCACTGACATAACATGAAGCAAATGTAACAAGGCCATCATTAGTACATGGTTTTGAAGTGATAGTCTTGAAAAAACACAAGGTTAAGCAAAAATGGTTAAGTTTAATCTTTAGATGTAATTTATTCAATTCTCTGGTAAGAACTAAAGTTACTGTTTTAATATTTATTTAAGTACATTATCTTTTTCTTAATCCATGATCCTGACACTTCTACTGAAAATAAATTCATATAACTCCATATCCAATTTTTATTTTTTCTTTAAATGAAAAGCAGGCTTTTTAGGATATAATAAAATCATAAAATGATATCTGTGTTTCATTAAGATTTTGTAAGTTTCATATGGATATATTTTTCACTTTCTGGCAATTTAATTTATTTTTAAAGCAATTCTTTTGAGTTTAACTTTGTTGTATAGACATAGAGAAGAAGAAATTTTCAAATAAATTATATACACACAAGTACAAGAATTTTCTTTATAATGACTAAATGAAGACCATTTAATTTCCATCTGTTGACTTAATGTATAAATCTGTGTTTCTCAATGATTATTTCAGGAGATTTCTTTATTATTTTCCTATTTTTCAAATTTCAGGACTCATTTTTCTTTATTAAAATTTAAAGTGCACCCCAGAGTTTTAGTTTTTTGACAAGTGCACCCTGAAGAAATGGTTGAGAAACACTAGTCTAAATAGTTACATTGAATTCAAGTATATCTTTTCTTTCAACATCAACAGCTGCTTATTGGATCTGTTATGTTTCAGTAATTTACTTGTCATAATTGATAAGAATGCTTTAAGCATTATTTTTTTTAAAAATAACAAAGTGTAACTTCAAATGTTAATATCTAATCTATATATTAATATAATATTTGCCTTCTGTGAGGTGTGCAGATAAAGAAAAATATATTAAATCTTCACCCACTTTAAAGGAGTAAAGGAGTGATAAAACTCAAGAGAACAGTCTGTCAATGTTTTTTCTTCATCTCCCTCCCATTCCCTTTACTAATTTTCTTTATCTTTCTTTATTCTTACCTTTGTGTCTTTATACCACCTTTCTCCATTGCTTTTACCAATTCTGTTGTACAGAAATTAACAGTAGTTGATATCTATATGTATATTATGTGAGTAACACATTGCACATATATTACACTGATCTTCAGCAGATGTGCTGGGAAGTTATACTTTGGCCATTGGCAGAATGCACAGATACTCTAATCCTTGGCAGAAGAATTAATCCAAATGTAAATAATCTCTTATATAAAAATGTATAATTTGAAGAATTGCAGCAAGATTTTAAAGAATATTATTCAAATATAGTAAACCCATTAATTAACCTCATGGTGAAAATGAGATAGCAAGTATTAATGCTTTACAGGTAAAAATCTATAATCAATACCAGATTTCTTATTAACCTATAATCAATACCAGATTTCTTATTAACCTATAATCAATACCAGAGTTTTTATAAACCTATAATAGTTTTTTTTTTATAAACCTATCATCAATACCAGTTTTTTTATGAATCTATCATCAATACCAGAATACTTTTATAAACCTACCATCAATACTAGAATACTTTTATAAACCTACCATCAATACTAGAATACTTTTATAAACCTACCATCAATACTAGAATACTTTTATAAACCTACCATCAATACTAGAATACTTTTATAAACCTATCAATACCAGATTACTTTTATAAACTTATCAATACCAGATTACTTTTATAAACTTATCAATACCAGATTACTTTTATAAACTTATCAATACAAGATTACTTTTATAAATTTATCAATACAAGATTACTTTTATAAACTTATCATCAATATCAGATTACTTTTATAAACTTATCATCAATATCAGATTACTTTTATAAACTTATCATCAATATCAGATTACTTTTATAAACTTATCAATGCTAGATTTTTTATAAATTATAAATTTATAAAAAATAACAGATTTATTTTATAAGTCTATAATACAAAATTTGTTTCTTTTTTAATTTATAATTAATACTGGATTTCATGATGAACATTAATGAGTTAAAGTAACTTTTTGTTTGACTGTTGAACTGAAAAACTTTTGAACACCAGTTCATAAACTTATTAAAGTATGTTCTCATTGAAGTGATGATCGTAACATTTATTTCAACTTCCACTAGGAAAACTTGAATATGTTTTATTAAACATTTTGAAATAAGCAAAGTCTTTTTTTCACAAAATTTTGTACATAAGGTTATTGATAGATTTGTAACATTTGGAAATGAAACTAAAGTTGTGCAACCAATTTTGACATAACATACTCATTTCAGTTTCATGATTCAAAAAGATTATCAAAATCACAGAAAAAAATTCTCCCCTTTCCTGTTTTTCTTATATTTTTCTATAATCTCTTTAGAAATTGTTATTTGGGGATTATGCATTATCAGATCAATGAAGTAAATCTTTTATTTTTTTATTTTAAATGCCATGTCCATTCAGAACATGGTGATCATGGCTCTACATAGATTCCTTTCCTTTATCCTCTCAAAACTGATATGATAGCTTGGAAAACAAAGAAGTAGATTCCCAATGCCTTCATGGTTTAGGTTTTCCTTCTTTTAGACTGGTTGCTATTCAAGTCTAGAGAACTCCATCTACCCTGTTATTTAACCTATAGCTGGTAGGAGAAGAAGAAGATATGGACATGAGTGTAAAAGTGAATGCAAAATACTAGGTGGAGATTTGAACTTAGCTCAGTGTTTCCACTTTCTGTGTTGATAATGGATACACTACCTATATATCCAGTCAGATTTCTGTACTAAAGTCAAAAGGTAAACATTTTTCAAACAATTTGATCTCATTTCATTAATTTTGACTGTAATTTAGGGAATTGCTTTGGAGTTATAACCCTCGAGATGATATTTCTTTAAAATATGAAAACTATACATATAGAGATTTTTTTTTTATCACTGAGATTATTCAACTAAATTCATCAGGAGTGGTTTTGTTGTCATAAAATTATATAAATTAATTGCACATTAAAATGACAGCCATTAATCACTTTAACCTTTAAATGGCAGATATCATCAACTGATGCTTCATTGGAGATCAGCAGAGGATCATCAATACAGGATTTAAAATTTTCCCAATGATACAGGCATCATTTTATTCAGGTTTCCTGTCTAAATGACTAATTGGTAACTCTAGGATTCATGAGGTCATTATTTATTAGTGTTCTTGAGACTACATCAGTTCCTTAAATATTTGCTCGCAAATAAAGCTTTAAGATCAAGCTAAAGACAATATCATGTTGGCAATATAAACATCATTTTTTACCTCTTCTCTTCAAAGAAAAGAAAAAGAAATGATGACAATTTGGTGCAGAGAATGCACAACTCCATTTTGCATGAAACATTTCAAGGAGTATCTGATTTCCTTTCAGAGATAATTGTCAATATATTTGCATTATTTCAAACAGTTGTTCTCATCTTGGTCGATTGACAACCAAACATTCCAAAATGTTCATATTGGAGCTTCTGGCATGAGTGCCAGGTAGTACAGCATGCTGTTTCAAAATTTCTGGTCAAGTGAATTATGTCATGGTGCTTTTACTCACAGATGGTGCCCAACTAACCCTACTATACTGTGCAGTCAACAAAATAAAAAACAAACAATGTGCTAAATTAAAAATATAAAATTGCTACAATTTACCAATCGCACAATATATATAAGTAGACATGGAAGTCAACACCTAGAGGCAACAGTCTGTTTCATGCTTATAAGCAATTATCAGGCCATATATTGTTTTTTGCTCAACTATACAGTCAGTGATGCATTTTTGGTAGTCTATTGTATTGTTACAATGGTTATATTTTGAATTATTCTAGGGGCTATTGGGTGGAAATAATTGTGGATCCAGATACAGATATTATTTATTGTGTTTGTTTTTGTTTGTTATTGATTATAAACACAACGCATATGGCTTGATGATTAAGCATAAGCATGAAACAGATTGTCACCACTAGGTGTTGACATCAATGTCCACTTTTATATTTACATATGCTCTGATACTGAGCACTTTAACCCATAAATATAGTATACCTTTAAACTATATTTTATTATGTAATTTTTCTTTAATCATTTCACCCCAAGCAGGGTAATAAAACTACTAAGACACAAACGGGGACTGAGTGTAAGAGAATATGAGAAAAAAGTTATTAAGGAGAGAGAACAATAAAAGAAAAGGATTTAAGAAGACAGAAGATAACAATTCACATTGCATTTAAATTTTTGAAGATCAAAGTCAATTGGAAAGCAAGAAGCTGGAAGAGTTCAACAAGTAAGAAGTGCAAAAGAAGAAACTGTTAGCATAAAACTTACAGTTACATCTCACCATTTCAACTGTAAAATGATGAGACTTTGCTACCAATCTAGTATTTTGCTTAAATTCATAAAATCTAAGTATCATAACAGAAAATTCATCAGAACAATTACCATGAAGATATTTATAGAAATACACAGAGAAGCTATGTTACAGTGGCGGGAAAGTGACTTCAGCTGAGATATCAGGTCAGGACCAATAACTATGCAGAATCTTTAAATATATAAATGCAACAGTCCAGACATGGCAGAAATATTCAATGCATGGACAAGTGGTAGACATAATTATCTAAGATAAAATCTGACAAAAAAGGTTGTCTAGCATGACACAGTGAACCAACTTTCCTAGCAGCAGACCTAGCAATTGATTCAATATAATCTTTCCACTTCATGTCAGTGGAAAACATTAGCCAGAGAAGGTGCAATTGGTCACTATCCTGGAGGTTAACATCAGCCATGTTCATGGAAGGCAAAATGTCAACACTGAGTAGTGACAGTTTGTTTCATGCTTGAGCACAATCTTTGGGCCAAAATGTGTTGATCTCAGTGTGCATTTTTGTATTTATATATACACCATTCCTGATATTGAACACTTTAACCCATAAATATAGCATAACTTATATATATATATATATATATATATATATATATATATAGTACATGTTGATGTGTGAGTAGAATATTGTAGATGTATCTTAACAAGGCCATAGAATATAAATGATATCACATATACATATGTGTAATATGAGATGCTCATATATACTCATTGTATTCTCTCTTTTCACCTGATTTTAAATCAAGGATGAATTGTGATAACCAAACTGGAAAAAAAAAATCTCCAATTCAACCATTGTTCTTTATCAACCATGCTTCTTACATCAAAGTCTGCAAACCACTAGAGCAGGAATGCAAGAACTCAGCAGGAAAAAACCCATTGTTCTTTGAATTTTGCCTAAGCTGAGGAATGCTCTATTAGTGCCAGTAAGTACTTCTCATAATCCTGTCATTTTTCTACAGAATATCCTATCTTCTTTTTTTTTTTTTTGCAACAAACTTAAATATCATCTCAAATTTCCTTGGATGAGATTTGGAACCTGCCGCCATCACCACTACCAATCTCAAATTTTCAAGGAAATCTCTTATTTTTATTGTTCTTGCTTATTCAATATTTCTTTTTCCTTCTTTCACTCACCCAAATTTTCTAACACATTTTTTTTAAAAAGTCAAAAACTATAAATAAAAATTCAGCTTTTGATAACAAGTTGGACAGTGATGCATTTTACAAGGACAATAATCAAAAAGGACATTTATATTTTGAATTGGAGAGAGAGAGAGAGAGAGAGAATTGAAATTTCTTGGATACATAATGAGGAAAGAGGACTTGAAGAATTTGACATTCACGGGACACAATGAAAGAAAAGGACAAAGCAAAGCAGTAAATAAACTACCTAACAAGCTTGTATAAAAGACTGAAATAAAATAAATTAAGAGAGATGGCCAAAAGACAAACTGAGTAAGAGCTACAAAGAACAGAAAGTTGTGGAGAGCCATGATCGCCTACCTCTAATTAGAAGAGTTATCTATATCTTTGGATAATTTTAGGGAACATAGATATCATGAAAATTAGTATAATGATTAAATGTTTATCCATGCTTTATTCCCATCAACAAATCTGTTAACAATCCCCATTAGTTCAATACTTAAACTGAAAGCTACTTCTCTTAGCAAATGTTTATTTCTCAATCATTAAAAAGTTCTGAGGCATGATGATATTGTAGCATACCTATGGACAATAATGGGTATGTTCCCATTCAAATAAATAGAGTACTAAATACTGTATGTTGGTGATTCATTGCGGAATTCACTTGACTCACTTTTAGCAGTTGACTATTTCAACACTTCACTGGTGAATCTTATGTGTTGTTTGTGCCCTAATAATTATCATTCATTACCAACCTTCATTTGATTATTCTGTTCACTAATGTTCCCTAAGTTACAACAGATGATAAACTACATCCAGCAGCAAGACCTCTGATCTAGATATTGGAGGTTTTGAGCAGTGTGGAACCACCTCTTAATTGCTGTTGTTTTTAGATCAACCCTAAACTAGGGTGGTAGCACCTGTTAGTCCCAGCTATTGGCAAGTAGTGACCCCCCCCAAAAAAAAACAAAACACTATGAAAGTATAAAAATATATTTTATAGTAAAAATACCAGCTATACATTTTTATATTAAAAAGGACCAACAATACATTTTTATCTGTAGTTGAAGGCATACTACTGCATTCAAAACATATTTAGTTGAAGCTATAAAATTGTTCAAATTATTAAGATTTCAGCATTAAATAAGCCATATGCTTCTAAGCAAATAACCAAGATGAAAGAACTCTTTCATGACATTAATCCATATAATAGCCTACAATTTCTTAAATCAAACTGTATTCCAAAACTAACATAAACAAAACTAAGATTAAGCACATATATCACAACCTCCAGTAATTATATCCACACAAACATGTATATGCACAAAAACTAAGTATTATCTTCCATGTATAAAATTGTGGAAGCAAAATGACATATCATATTTTCATAAGTTCAAAGCTTCCAAGAAAATTAAATTTTGTCATTAAATGACCCATAAGGAATTGATATGTCATTAAACAATCAAATCACACAATCATTAAGTCAATTGTTTATTTTCCAGTTCTTTAAGTTAAACCAACAAAACCTCTTTATACCAGTGAATAGATTTCCACTGAATTCATTTTCATCTTAATCCATGGTTTGTATGGTCTAATTCCTTGTTTCTACTGTTTGTTTTCCACACTGTTTCAGCTGTGTACCCTCCAAACCTGTGCAAGATTACGTGACTGAAATATTGGTCTGAACAAACACCATACAAAGATTGTTTCCTGGCAACCTAGAAGTGTTCTAAATGATTTCCCATCTCAGCAGTGACAAGGCTTAACTTCGCTTAACTGACAAACTTATTTTAGTACTTCATAGAATGAAACAGAGAAACCAGCATCAAATCTACTAACCATATAGGTGGATGGGAGGAAGAGGAAGAATATCAATTTATTAAAGTCGCAAACAAATATCAACACAGAAATGTTAACAAATGACAAGATTTTCAACATCCAAAATAGAATCGTCACTGAAAATGGTTCAAATTTTAGAAACTGCTTACATCACTTTCGCATTAACACCTTAAGAAAATCCATGAATCCAACTCTTTCTCTGCTTGACCTGTAGCCATCAATTTTGATTAGTGTTATCATGCTTTCACTAGTACAGCTGCTAGACCTGTTCCCCACCGAATATATACGTGACATGATGGAATGATGCCTAACTTGTTCAGTAAGCCTACATACAACACTTGTATTGTCAACATGCACAAAAAGCATAGAATTACAAGATACTATTTACCATTTATTATCTCTACAATATACTTCCCTTATTGGTACAATTACCAGACTTGTTCTTCATTGAATATGTATGGAACATGATGCAATGCCACCTAACTCATTCAGTTAGCCCACCTACAACTCTTGCTGTATTGTGTGAACAGGTGCAACAAACATCTTAGGAAGGACAAAGTTTAAAATCAGTTAAAAACAAAAATGAAGGTGATATGAAAAACCTGGAATAAGGCCATTCTTTTTCTTCTATATGCTGTGTCCCTTCAGGACATAGAAATCATGGCTCTCCACAATTTCCTACCCTTTGTAGCTTTTAATAAATTTTATCTTTTTGTTATCTCTCCTAAATCTAGTTTTGCCATTCATTTACTCAAGGTTTCTAGGTAGGTTATGTGTTGTTTTCCTCTTTCTCTCTTGCATTCACTATGTCCTGTGAGTTTCAAATTTTTCAAGCCCTCTTTTCTTATGTGCCCAAGAATTTTCAAGTATCTCTTTTTGATGCTAAGTATAACTGTCCTTTTTGTTTCCATTTTCTCTTAAACTTCATCACTGATCACACATTCGGTCCATGGTATTCTTAGCATCCTTCTGTATAACCTCATTTCTGTTGCTTCATGTCTCTTCATCTGTGAGGAGATTCACTACCATGTAGACAAACAGATATTACATAACAGATCAATACACTCTTTTTTATTTCTTAATACTTTTCTTAACTTTTGGAAGGCATCTTTTGCACTTATTTAGATTTAAAAGTATTGCATTCTCTTATATCAGTTTTTGTCTGTAAAAACTTCTATTGTAAAAGAGAGACCAGTTTGCTTTTCCCAAAGGTATTAGCGTAAAGTGAATGTAAAAGCCATGGATGGAATTTAAAAATCAGCCTGATAATTTCATGTTAAGCATATACTTTTTTCTTTTTTTTTTTACACTTGCCAGCAAAAATTAAAAAAAAACACTAAAAAGTAGTTATTTTCTATATATAAAAAAAATCTTGAGTATCTGTCTATATTCCCGAGATGAGGTATTATGTACACTATTTACATTATTTGGACTATTGTCCTCATCCTTGTTGGCATATTTATCACAATGTTTCAGCTGTTGTACGCTTCGGCCTTCTTCAGGTGGTTGGAATATCAAACTGAACCCTTTATTCACGCTCACTGGTGTAGACTGTTCTAGTTCCACATGCCATATCTAATGGATGTCAGTTATCAGTTATCTCCTGTTAATTCCCCTCTCCAATTTCTCCACCACCTTAACCAGGTATTGAACTCTCTGGGTCCTATCACTGGATCTAACTAACGCCTTCATACACAAGGACACATGGCACAGTGGATGAATTTCTGGGTATTATAAACCTAATGTCTTTAGCACCATTTTCACCAGTGCTCATATTGCAATTTTTGCTGTTATCATTGCATGTTTTTTTACCAGAGGTCATATTGCCATTTTCGTTGTTATTATTGCTTTTCTCTGGCATTCCTCATTACTGGATCCCATTTTGTATTCATTTCTATGCTTGGTCGGCTCAGGAGATTTTCATGGCCTAGCATATGTGCTGATTCCTTAAGTTTATGAATTTTCCAATGATGTTCTTTGTCTATGATCTCAACCTGATCCCACAGTGGGCAGTGATCTCCTTTTTCTCCCCATATGTGGTCAGCCAGGCCTGATTTTTCTATTTCCCCACGTGTTACAGCTATCTGGGGTTCTTGAACCCTTACCTTAAGAGGGTGGCCTGTCTCCCCGTTATATTTCTTTCCACAGCTGCATGTAATGGCATACACGCAGTCTTTAGTCACGTTCTCCTCTAGGTGGGGGTCTTACTCAGGAGAGATATCTGTGAAGTGTCGTCCAGCTTTTGAAGGTTGTCCTGATGTTATATGAACCACAGATCCTTTGTATTTTCTCTGATAACTCCTTCATTTAAGGCAGGCAGACTGTTTTCTGAGTGTTGTTGTCCTCCTCTTGTACCCGCCTATCCCAGTTTATTGGGGCTACTGCCATGTACCCAGGGTAGTTGTTACATTGTAGGGTAATATTATACTGACCAATTCTTTATCTAATGTCTCTGGGTCGCCACTTATGACTTTTGCTCAGTGTTGTAAAAGAAAAAAACCCTATAAAATCTATTTGTTTGATTCATATTAAAAATCATTTATCATTATTAATTTTGGAAAATTTCTACATATTCACTGTTGAACTTTTCTACAGAAGATTGTTATCAGATATGTAATAAAGTGTTTCTTCTTCAATCTTCAGGGCTAAAGAATTAGCATTCTAAATTTCCTATAAACCAATTAAATAGATTGCTTGACAGACAAAAGACAATAATATAAACAAAAAACAATGTCAAAAAATAAAAAAAATGAGATGAAGACTTCTCAGCACTGTTGACAATCATTAATGATGCTCTAAGGCATTATCAAGTTAAAGGATCTTATGAAGAAATTTAACAAGTGAAGAACTTGGGGAAAACTTTATTTTATAAACAAAATTAATCTTTATTATTGAGTTTCATTTATATTTTTTTAAAATTTACTGAGGTAAAAAAACAAAAAATTAAACAAAAAAATTTATTAAAATTGCAAACACAACATACTTCTAATGTCAGAAAGCTAAAAGGTTTGTGAATTTCAAGAGTTTTAAAAAGCAATACAAATTTCTAGTAATATCATCAGCCCCTTGACTTTTATAATCGTAGGGGGAATATGAATGCAGAAGCCAAACTGAATTCCCTCCACAATGGTCTATCAATGGCAGCCATCAACAATTCTGGTATAGTCATACTTCTCCATTGTTTGACATTGTTCAACCAGTTTTTGCATTGGCATCCTCTCCTGCATCTACCTTCAACAGTGCTTTGCATGATGGTCTTGCACAGGCTGTCATGCCTTGTAACATATCCAAACCATGCCATTTTTCTGTTTGACAGTAGGAAGAAGTTCCTGGGGGCCCACAAAATTTTCAACCCTTTTCCACACAAACTCATTGGTTTTATGTTTTCAAGAAAAAATGCCAAGTGGTTTTCTCATGCATTTGTTCTCAAACACTTAGATCCTTCTGTTTCTGCCAACAGTGTCCATGCTTTACATCCATATAGGAGAATGGAGACTACCAGTGATTTGTACAGTCTGTATTTTGTTTGAAAGCTGATTTTGTTCCTTCATATTCTTGCCAATTTGACCATTGCTGCCATGGAAGCGGCAATCCATGTGCAGATTTCTGAGTTGTAGGTACCATCTTTAGAAAAGTAGAACTGGACACTTCCTCCATGGACTTCCTGTTCATAGTAATTTTGACACAGGTGTTATTGTTTGTGCTAGTCACCATTATTATGGATTTCTTGGAACTGACCTCCATTCCATATGCTCCTGTTCTTCCAAAAAGGTTCTTGATCAAGTCCAAGACCTCACTTTTACTACCTGCTATGAGGTCAATGTTGTTTGCAATATGTAGGTTGCAGATGGGTCTACCACCAATAGAGATTGAAGGATCATAGTCATTCAGGGTTTCAAGAAAGCATTTGATCATATATGGCATGACGGTCTTAAGTAAATCCTTAGAGAATTAAATTTAGATAACGGAATTATCCAAGTCATCCAGGCCCTATATAAAGATGCCACCAGCATCATTATTTCCCTTTAACTCAATTCTCCAAGTTTGGTTCACCACTGCTGTGATCTGGTATTGAAGTCATAACTCTTTGGGTCTAGTCATTGGGTCTAACCAACATTGTTATCCACTGGGCCATGTGTCCTTGAGGGAAATAACTGAGACATCTGGAAGAGTCATGGCATGTGGAACTAGAACAATCTCCCCCAGTGACGAAATAAAGGATTCAGTTTGAAATTCCAATCACTTGAAGAAGGCTGGAGCATACAACAGCAGAAAGGTTGTGAAAATGGCAATGAAGATGAGGATAACCATTCGAATAACATAAATAATGTAAGTAACCATAACACCTGATCTCACAGATATAGACAGCTATAAACATTTTCTGCTGACCCCAAAAAGTGCAAAGTTTATATTGAATCAATTACTAGGTCAGCTGCAAGGAAAGTTGGTTCACAGTGTCTTGCTAGATACTTTTTCTCACCAGAATCTATCTTACATATTTATATGTGTACCAATCGTCCCTATTTCGAATATTGCTGGCATATATGGTCTGGTGCTCCTGCTATATAATTAGAAATCCTTGATAAAATTCAAAGAAGAATCTGCAATGTTATTGGTCCTGGCATCTTGGCTTCAGTTACTTTCCTATTTCAGTATTTGTAGCTTCCTTGTGCCTTTTTTTTTTTTTTTTTTTTTTTATAAATACTTTCATGGTAATTGTTCTGATGAACTTTCCACGATGGTAAGTAGACTTTAGGAATTTAAGTGCAGTACAAGATTGACAAGGTCTCATCATTCTATGGCTAAAATGACTAGATGTAACCATAAGTTCTATACTAACAGTTTGTTTTCTCACACTTCTTGCTTGGGGAACTCTCTTCTGGCTTTGTGCTTTCCAGTCAAGTTTGATCTTCAAAATTTTAGATGTAATGTTAATTGTTATTTTCTGTATTATTTGTTTCTGTTCTTTCATTGTTCTTTCTCCTTAATGTTTTTTTTTTTTCTGATATTCTTTCACACTCAGTAAGCCCCTGTGTCTTAGTGGCTTTATTGCCTTGCTTGGGGGTGAAATGATTATATATTATGTACAGAGGGCCCACCATATAGTTGAGAACATATTTTTAGTGGAAAAAAAAAAAAAAAAAAAAAAACAAGCATAATATTACAAAATCTTTTTCTGATGTATCAATAGCATTAACATAACAGATTCTGATATGAGCCAAGAAATGAACAGTCACACTGTGCTCATAGCATCAGCTACCAACTACAGAAAGCCAGAGACAGCTAGTTTCTTTAAAGTGGAAAGTTAAGTGGAATAACAACAGGTGACTTTATGCAGACCCCATAGAGAATTGTGATGAACAAGGTCGATCACATGTCATCCAGCTCAAAGTCAATACTGCCACCTGCATAAAGGTATTGGACATAGTGATTAAGCCCTGACTACTTGATTCAATAGGATGGTTGTATTTTTCCCAGCAGGATCTTACTCTCTCTAACATGGTCCATAGTACTGAGGCTGTCCAAGAATTTTCATAATCATGCCAACCTTAACATAGTGATATCCCTCTTGATTTTAATCTCCTGGATTACTGTATCTGAGGTATTGTTGAGAGGGTGACTAACAAGAAACTCCATAATACAAAGGCTGCCATCATAGATGTTATAAATCCAAGCATGCAGTCACTACCAAGGCCACATGAAAGATGTTCTTAAGGCTGAAAGTGGTTTTATTGAATAACCTTTATCTGTTTTTTACTTTTGGGGGGCAGTAGGGGGTAACATTCTAGGTATATGTGAAACTAGTTGGGCAAATAACGGGGGATTTTGTATCCGATAATTTTTCTAGTAAACTGAGAGAGAAACTGTTTCATACATTCATTATATTAGTGGACATGTAGATTAAATTTTGAGAAATTCCGAGTGAAAACAAATTTAACACCAGAACCTTAAATTAAGTATTTGTTGGGAAAAAAATGAATAAATTTCCTTTTAAGCCAAAAAATACTGATATACTATCAGTGCATTAATTAATGCAAATTATATTGAAACCAATAAATGCTTGTATAGGAAAGTCAAATAAAATTTTTTTGATTATGATTTTCATCATATCATAACCTATTCTCATTATATTAATTAGAATGTTTATGAATAAACTTGACATTAAAAATGGAGAATGTTTTTATTAGAGAGATACATTATTTCTGCTCAAGTAGAAAAAAATCTGGGTTTAATTAAGTTGAATGAGAGAAACATTAATGAAAAGTGGCTGAAATGAGCTTTTTTATTCTATAGCATTCTATTAAACAGGAATTGTTGACTGGAGGAAATAGATTGCACTTGCATAAAAGATTGACAAACTCAAAAGTAAATCTTGCATATATAAAGGAAGAGAAAATAATGAAGTGAGGGAAATGGAGAGGAGAAAAGAGGGAAATGGAGAGGAGAAAAGAGGGAAATGGAGAGGAGAAAAGAGGGAAATGGAGAGGAGAAAAGAGGGAAATGGAGAGGAGAGTGATAGAAAGTGACAAGGGGGAGAAGCAAATAACAGTTATCAATCTAAAACATGAAATCCGTGAACTGAATTCAAGTTCTTAAGACTGTTTACATTAATTTTGATCCAATGACCTTTAGAAAGGCATGAATCCAACTTTTCACATGCTCTCTCTCAATACAAATTACCATTAATATGTTCTTGTTATTGTTCAAGATAGAAAATAAGTGAATGAGTGAACAATCTTGCCTTTTGTAATTTCCTTATTGCAGTGACAACAATATGGCTGCTGTATCGCTTGTCCATATTGGCATACAAATCACATACATGTGATATTTATAAATCTGTTTTTGCTTTCATCTCACACATAGAGAAAAAAACAATTCTAAAAATATAACTGATAATTGTAGAAAATATACACAAAATCACTATATTCAGGCTTACAACTCTGATGGCTCCAGAACAACAATGTTGAGGGTTGGATTGGAAGAAAGTGAGAAAAGGAAAAAAATATCTGCTGAAAATGAAAATAACTTTCAAACAGTACAAAAAGAAAAAAAATCTAACCAGAACTTTGGATTCATCAAAATCTGAAATCCATGTTAATTACTGCTATCTTCTAAGCCTATTTGCTCACAGAAATTCTCTAACACATTAATTGCTCAGCAGTGAAATGTTTCTTTTGTCTGCCAGTTTTGATGGCATTTTTATGATACCCAGCCAAAAGTTTAATCCATCAAATTCAATGCAGTGAGAAAATGTCACTTTAATTAATCAAGCAAATAACAAAATATCAATTCTGATTATTTTAACCAACATGTGATTTTATTTATGAAGATGACATTTATTAGATTGTATGCCAAGTTCCTGAAAGATGAGAAAATTAGCATTTTTGAATCAGACACCTATCAAATAAATACCAACATGATTGATTGATGGTCATAAGAACAGTCCATTATCCCAATGACATTTGTAGATCTATCATCAAATTAATCCCAGAGCATCATTAATACATACTGATATTATACTAAATTAGTCAATGGTCAATCATTGGTAGTTGAGTGTTTCTGATGCAAGGTGATCATGCGTCCTTCTCAGCATGCAGTCAACAGCAGTTAAATTTCAACTTAATCATAGTGATTCATACCCAAGACATCACAATCACTGGACTATCATTTTATATTTGATATCTTTTCATCCTATATTTCAGTTACTCTGAACACTGGATTAACTATCTAAGCCTTCAGATGTAGTTACACTAATAAGAAATTAACAATGCTTGATAAATAACAATAACTTCGAGCCTTGGACAAGAACCTCTCATATACCCACTATTTCATTATATTTCAAACTGGGAAGTATTCACAGACACTCTAAATGATATCTTAATCATTGTGTTAGCAAGTTTCATATTTTATAAACCCTGCCAAATAATGTAAATAAATATATCGGGTCCAAGGTATAGCATCTGTGGTCATTATTTGTAAAAATTTACAATCCTCCAGACAAAATTGTTTTAAGCAATCAGCACAATTTTTAATATTGCAAAAAATATCACTTGGAGAAATTATACAATTCAATTTCAAAAACACAGACACAAAAGGGAAAAAAAAAAAAAAAAAAAAAAAACTAACAACCTAAGTGAGCAATTACCTGTAAAAATATAAACTGCAGAATTTACAAACTTTAGCTGTGATAACTCAAGGAAAAGCAGGTAATTTTTACCATTCTTTTTTTTTTTCTTTTTTAAATGATTAGTGTTTGGATTGCTGTTTTGATATTTAAAAAGTAAAATATAAAAAAAATGCAGTTTTAATCATAAATTGACATTTCCATAAACCATTGTATTCTATTTGATGGATTTGCTATTAACTTAATGGCAAAAATGCCAATAAAAACTGTTCAGTGTTTGATTGGAGCTAAATTTTTTGATTTGTACAATCATATACTGGAAAATGTTTCCTTTCTGATGAAGTCAATAAAATAATTTATGATGAACTAAATTTTCTCAAAGCAGAAAAGAAATTTTTATTTGATTTTATTTCATATTTTTATATTATCACCAATGATTTTTTTTATTTATCTAAATTGGATTGGTTGTTTGTATTTGTTTAGTAGCATATCAACCTCTATGTGTTATTTAATACTGAAATCTAATTATTTCACTTTATTAGTATTATTACTGCATGAGATATTGATTTGTTTTGTTACGGCTTATCAACATTTTGCAGGTTATTTAAACCCAAAAAATATTTGCAGATTTTAAGAAATTTTTTTTTTTGCAATAATGACTTTGTGATACAAGTCTAATTAACCCATAGCTTGGGGGAGAAGAGGTGGATTCATACCTTTCCGAGTATTTGCATGTATATGAATATAACGAATCCAACTGGAATTGGAAATTAGCTCTTTTATTAACAATTCCAAGCCAGTATACATTACATCACCAGCACATTTAAGCTTTTGGCACCTGGTATCCCTAAGTGGTTGCCCATCTAGATACTGACCAGGCTCAACTTTGGTGATCGTACAGGAACCAGTCTTATTGAGCTATGAGCCTCCAAATTTGGTTTTAATTGTGTGTGTGTGTATGTATATATATATATATATACCTACATCATCATTTTTTACATTAAAATGACTGATCATTGGTTTACTCATTTATATTTAATGAATGGATAAAAAATCAGATTTTTTTTTTTTTTTTTTTTAAGTACAGAAACGAATTCAGTTCCCTTAAATCTGCTATTATGATGATACATATTATACTTTTTGTTCTTGCAATGAATGAAGATAATGGAGGTTTCTTTCCACTTAATTAAAAAAAAACAAAAAAAAAAAAAACTTTCAAACATTCTTTTATCAATCTTTATTTAATGGTACATGTACAAAAAGTATTTTTTCACACACTAACTTGTCCCAGGTATGACGATAAATTACATCGAGAAACAAGGCCTCTGATCAAGAAGTTTTGAGAAGCAAGGAACCACCTCTTAATTACTGTTGTTCCCAGGTCCATCCTGACCTGGGGTAGTGACACCTGTTAGGATCCCAGCTATGGGCAAATTGTTAACCCCAAAACTGGAGTCAAAATACTATGAAAGTGTAGAAATACAGTTTTATAGTGAAGGTGCGAGCAACACATTTTTATAAGGAAAAAAATTATTACCAGCAACACATTTATATATTTGTAAGAAAAAAAAAATTACCAACAATAAATTAATATATTTGTAAGAAAAAAAAAAAAAATTACCAACAATAAATTAATATATTTGTAAGAAAAAAAAAAAAATTACCAACAATACATTTTTGTATAAGAAATAACTAATGCTCCCAAGAAAATTAAATTTTGGCATTAAATAACACATAAGGAGTGGGTATGCCATTAAACAAACAAAACACAAACTAAAACATTTATGTAGTGAAAAGTGTTTACTACATTATTTGTAGTGGAGTAATGGATAGCAGCTCAGATTGAGGAATCTGAGAGCCGAGAAAAGTACTGATCCTCTTCTTCTCCCCCCAGCTATGGGTAAATAGCAAGACAGACTGGAAGTCAAAATACTATAAAAGTGTAGAAATACATTTTTATAGTGAATGTGCGAGATGGCAACTGGTCTACCACAGAAAGGAATGGCAACCTACTGCAAGAAAAAAATCTGCTTTGTCAGTCATGTATCAAAAGATACATGATTGCCTAAGTGTGTATCACGCATTACATATAACTGATTGACTGACATTATTTGTATGTGAGTGTATATATCATGCATATGTGGGTTGGTTTGTGAGAGAGATAGAGAGAGACCAACTCCTTAACAGCAAATTAATCATGAAAACAAAAATGAGGGAAAGAATTTTTAGGAAAGTTCATCCAAAAACAACAGCACTAGATTAGTTTAGAAATAAGTAATTTAAAATATTAGTGTACAAAAACTAAAAAGAACTGGCTTTATGATCACCTGATCAGATATTTTGTTAATCTTTATAAAATAAAAAAAGGAGAAAGAGAAAATTGAAAACAGTGACTTTTGGTTTACATCTTTAGTTGGGTACTGCAAATCTATCTTTAAGAATAAAGAAAATTCAATGTGGAAACTTCAGATTGTCCAAACATTAAGCCAAATAAGTTGACTTATGACCTCACTCAAGAGATGCAAGACTGCAATATCGTCAAATGGTTTAGTTGAAAGAATCTGGTTAGAGAAAGAACCTTGTTTGCTAATGCTTACATTTCTTGGATATCTCTTATAGGATCTTGTATCTCTTGCAAGGCATTGACAAAAAAAAAAAAAATCACAAATACTTTATTAGTTGTGTTAGAAAATCCAATGAAATACTTACACTGATAATCACTGAAAATATTGATGTTTTCGAATGCACAACATTTAAAAACATCAATATTTTCAGTGATTTTATTTAAGGAACATTGAGTGGTAATGTTGTGGCATACCTACAGATGATAATGGATATGTCCCCATTCAAATAACTACAGTAGTAAATACTGTATGTTGGTCTGCAGTTGGAGATTCATTGTGGAATTCATTTGACTCACTTCTAGCAGTTGGCTACTTCTACACACTTCTGGCAAATCTTATATGTGTTGTTCATGTCCTAAGTATTATTGTTCATTACCAACCTTCGTGTGATTATTCTATTCAGTAACCTTCCCTAGGTTACAACAGGTAAAATAGTGTATTTGATGATATATAAGAACAAACATTTTTATTTTCTCTAAACGTGGTCTAAAAATATCCCCCAGGTTTTAGAAGTAAAGTTCAAGTATCTGGTAAGTCATTTACCTTTACTCTGTAGACTACTAATATCTGTATCTAGCTTAATTCCATATGTAATATTAAATTTATGTATATTTCTATGGAGTCACATCATCCCCATTTCCTCCACATTTGAAATATAATATAATTGTTCACACTCCTTCCCAGTCTTTTGGACAGGAGTAGAAGTTTATCCCTTGATTCTTGTTTAAGATTGGTTTTCTCATTCCTTCTAAAGTCTATTTCAACTCCATACTTCTAATGTCTCTGTCTAAACTCTGAAATTCTATTGGCTATTTTTTTCCTTCAATAGCAGTAGATAGGTTCGCCTATCAAACAGTTCACCCGTTGCTCTCATCTTTTGAACAAGAATAGATTAAAGAGGAGCAGATTGGGTTTCTGGTTCCCTCTAAAATCTTCTCATTCTCTTAGTAGCCCCTTGCATTTTTGTGGGCATTATCATCTTGCTTGAGGTGAATTGATTAAAAACAAACAAATGTTCCACTCAGCTTCCCCCCACCTCAAGAACTGTTACTTTGTGGAACAGGCTCCCATGTGAATGCTTCCCTGAACACTAAAATCTTAACCTTTTCAAGTCAAGGTTCAATCATTATCTATCCCCCTTATGCTCATAATCTTCATTTGCTACCACCTTCTCTTTCATTCATATCATGCAACTCATACATTATAAACGTTTTAACAGTAACTCACTAACTTGAATTGCTCTCAAGCATTGTATTGGGTGGATTTTATAAAAAATATGAGAAGGGAGTTATATATGCCATCAAATATTGTATACATAATCCAGACACAAGACATACATCTTCATGGTGGTTGATATAATTAAATATTTCATACTGGCATCAGTGATAAGTCTTTGCAAAAGAACAGAATTTCAAATGCTTTTTGAAACAAGCAGGCCCACCCAATTTGGAAGATTAGTGCAACACAATTTTCTATTTGTTAATTTCACCTTGTGCCATACTAAGTTAATCTTATTTTAAACATAATGAGAAAATTAAATGTCTCCTTAACTTCAATGAGAAGTTGAAGTCTTAAGAGTTGGAGCCAAATCTAAATAACATGCTTCCTGTAAAATATCCACATTATTATACCACTTCCTCCTTACAAAGGCCAAAATATGCCAAGTTTATAAAGGATAAAAAACATTATCAACATTATTATATTTATGATTAAATTATTATTCCTATTATTTTCTCATTATTTAAGATGATATAAGTTGAACAAAAATATACTGCTTGGTAATATGAAAATAATTTACATTATTTAGAATAGGAGTAATATCCTCATCTTTGTTCTTATTGTCACATTTCAACACTTTTTCCTGACCCCTTGGCCAACTTCAGGTGTTTGTAACCTTCAAGGAATTCCAAACGGAACACTTTGTTTAATCTACAGGGTACAGTGTTCTCGTTTCTCTTTACATGTATAAAGATATCTCATCCTGTTCATTTAGGGTGAGAATTTTTTTTTCACATTCAAACTAATGTCTTCATCTTTGTTGTTGTTATCCCAACATTTTGGTCATTGGGCCCTCCAGTTTTTTTCAGGTGTCTGTTGATTTGGGTAACATACAGGGAACCTCAAACTGAACTCTTTTATTAATCCACAGGGATAGATTATTGTCTTCTTCCTGTCCATGTTTAGGGATATCCCATCATGTTCTTTTTTTTTAGTGGTGCTAAATCATTGCTAGTTCTGTTTCCACTGAGTCCGAGTCTGTACTATTCTTCCCAGGGACTGAATTTACAATTACTATGCCACCAAATTCATGAACAAAAGCTTTAATCCCCTAGACTATTGTCCCTAGATATTGACAGCAAAACAAGAGCAATCTAATCCTATAGATTAAATAAAGAGTTCAGTTCAAAATTTCATGTAAGGTTATGCAGATTGGCAGAACCATGAAAAAAAAAAAAAAAAAAAAAAATGCAAAGCATCATGGGCAAAATAAAAATCAGCAAAGATGACAAGGACATTATTCTGATTGTAAATAATGGTAACTCCTCATCTCAGAAATTCAGACAGAAATATGAAAATAAATTTATGAAATGAGCTTTGTGTCTTCAAATTGCTGATGGAAAAATAATTATATATATATATATATATATATATATATATATATATATATATATAAGTGGACATTGAGGTTAACATCCAGCAGTGATAATCTGTTTCATGCTTAAAGCCAAAACTCATAGCCTGAAGATTGCATTTAAGCATGAAACAGACTGTCCCCACTAGGTGTTGACCTCAATTTCCACTTTTATATTTACATAAGCTCTATCCTTGATACTGACCATTTTAACCAATAAATATAATATACCTTAAAACTATATTTTTTATCATATATGTGATAAAAATAGTTTTAAGTTATTCATATATATATATATATATATATATATATATATATATATATATATATACACACACACACTAATGGTAAAAAAAAAAATTATATTACAGTTGATTTGAAAGAAAATGTTTATTTGTTCATCTAAGGCTGGTCTTCAATTTTTAAACCACACTTATCCAAAAATCTGGCACAAGGGCTGAAGAAATGCAATCAGCTTTTTTTCAACACTTATATCCACTAACTATATTCCTTTCATCAAACTCCATGCACTGATGTTTTTAATTTTCCCTATAAACATTGGAATGCTTAAGCAGTTTGAGGCAGGTAGGAAAGGATATATTTTATAAAGAAGATTTGATTGGGTATAATGTCCATTCCGCTAACTTTCTAATATATCTCAACCATGAGTGTAGTTTTGAAAAGTTGGATATGCCCCTTTAGAATCCACAACTTCTAGAAAATCCGCTTTTGACTGACAAGTGTAAACAAGTTGAGATGCCGTGTTAAAAACAAAAGCCAAAGTCACAGGATGGTTTTTCTAAAGGAATTGGCGTAAAATTTAACTAAACCTATACTGATCAAACAATCCACATCTAAGGGCCAAATATTCGATGACAGAAATCTCTACAGAAAATGGAAGTCTCAGAACAATTAAGCAATTATTGTCTCCACACACAATGCAACAGAAATAACAGTGTAAGTAAAAGAACTTACCGCAGACTTTTACTGCAGTATTGATTCAAGGGGAAGTGAGAAGTGTGGTGGGTTGTTGAACCTTTGCCCAAGAATTGTCTCATTGCTAGTCATATTTACACATTCAAACACTGCAATGCAGTTTCCATAGAAACAGTTGGCATATATTTACTATTCGGTAGCAAAGAGGAAATTGTCAATACGGAATTGCATCTCCAACAAAAACAAATTTCTGTTTAGTTGGGTTTAATTGGACTTTGGAGGACTTGAGAATAATCTAATAGTTAAAGTTTTAGATTATAGATCACAAAATCAGAGGTTCCCTTCTCTAAGTGCTGAATAAGTGAGCCTCATCAATCAGGGCTTATATAAATTCCCTGAAAGGTTACCCCTGATTAACAGAACCTTGAAGAAGGGCACAATGGCCAAAACCAACAAAGGTGAGGACATTAATCTAATTGTAAAGGAAAGAATCCTTACTGCCTCCCATCAGCATGGCTGATGCTAACCTCCAGAAGACTGGCTTGTTGTAATTTCTTGGGTTAACATTCATGGCTGATATGAAGTGGAAAGATTATATTGAATCAATTGTTAGATATGCTGCTAAGTAAGTTGGTTTATTGTGCTGAGCTAGATAATTTTTCTCTCCTGTATCTATCTTTCATATTTATAAGTTGACCAATTGTCCATGCTTTGAATATTGATTCCACATATGGTCTGATGCTCTTACTATATATTTAGATATTCTTGATAAAATCCAAAGAAGAATCAGCAATATTATTGAACTTGACATGGCATTTTGGCTTCAGTCACTTTCCCATTCCCGTAATGTAGCTTCCTAGTAATTTTCCTATAAATACTTTCATAGTAATTGCTTGAATGAACTCTTCCCTGTGGTACCTAGACTGTATAAATTTAACATAGGACTAGATTGTTGGCAAGGTTTCATCAATTTACAATTGAAATAGCAATATGTAACTAAGTTCTATCCTAACAGCTTTCTTTTCTTGCACTTCTTGCTTGTGGAACTCTCTTCTGGCTCAATGCTTTTGATCTTCAAAAATTTAAATGCAACATCAAACATTATCTACTGGATTACTCTTCTTGATTTCACTCTTTAATAATGTTCCTCTTTTTTCTTGTTCTTTCACACGCAGTAACTCTTGTGTTTTAGTGGCTTTACTGCCTTGCATGAAAGGGGGGGTGATATGATTAAAAAGAAAAAATAACATAAATAATGATAACTCCTCATCTCAGATATTCAGACAGAAATATGAAAGTAAATTTATCAAAAGAAACTTGTTCCTTTGATTTGCTGATGGAAAAGGAATTTTTTGTGTTTTTATATATCATTACTTATTAAAAAACCCAGGTTGTGTGTGTGTGTGTCTGTACGTTAATATATTGGATTGGATTTTCTACATTTTTCAACTGATTTCGACAAAACTTCACAAGACTACGTAAAATTACCCTGCGGTGGTTCTGACAGCGCCAAAAATTGAAAAAAACAATTGTTTTTGCACAAAATCAATTTGAAAACACAATTAAGCAGCATCACGAGAATGAAAGGGGGACAACTCATATCGAGTTATACTTATAAAACCCAGGTTGGTTGTTTGTGTGTGTGTGTGTTCTTTTATATATGGGATCGGATTTCCTACATTTTTCAAACGATTTCAACAAAACTTTACCTTTTTTTTTTGGCAGGTAGTTTTTCTTATTGTGTTGCACATTTTTTTCTTTATTTTTACATTCAGAATGCTTTAAAACTTCCATTTACAAGACAATTGTTTATAATAAAATTCTATTCAATCGGTAGACTCATAACGATTGAAAACAATGTTTTTTGTTTGAGTTTGACCAATTCGTAAAAAAAAAAAAAAAAAACTAATTAAGACATGCGTGTCCATCAACCTTAAACAATAATCTTTGTCAATTTTATTTTTCAGTCTTTACAATGGTTGATACTTGATCTATCTCTTACTGTTCCATCCCCGGGCAACGCCGGGCTCTACTGCTAGTATATATATATATATATATGAGAGAAAATATTCATTTGATAATCCAAGGATGGTTTCAATTTTAAAACTAAAGTGGTGTGGTACCTATGTAACAAATACATTTATTATTTCATTTACTTGAAACGCAAGATTTTTTTTTTTTTTTGACGCTACTATTTGAAATCCTTATACATAATTAAAAAAAAGAAAATAGTTCTTTTTTTATTGTTAATGTATCATTAAGATACTCAATAATTTAGAAATATACTTTTATTGAGAAGCACAAAATTGGTTTCATTAATAAATGATAAGTGACTGCAAGGTTTCCATTTCAAATATATTATTATTCTTCAATGAGCCATATTCCTTCAGTATGTAAGGTGATCATGAATCTCCATAATTTCCTGTCCTTTATAGCTTTTAATAAATTTTATATTTTTGCTATGTTTCCTAAACCTTGCTCTGCCATCCATTTACTCAGGCTCGCTAGGTTATGTGCTGTTTTTTTCTATCCATCTTGCCATCAATCTTTCCTGTGAGTATCAGATTTTCTAAGCTCTCTTTCCTCATTATGTGCCTCAGAAATTTCAACTATCCCTTCATGATGTTAAGCATAAGTGTCCTTTTTGGTTCTGTTTTCATTAAAACAATGTCGTTGCTCACATGTTCGAGCCATGATATTCTCAACATCCTTCTATAGAACCACAGTTCTGTTGCTTCAAATCCCTTCTTCATCTATGAGGGGATTGTCTAGTATTCACTGCCATATAGAAAAACTGATATTACATAACTGTTCAATACTCTTTTCTTTGTTTCTAATGAAATTTTTCTATTTCTTAATACTTTGCTTAGCTTTTGGAAGGCATCTTTCGCTATTCCAATGCACCTTCAGATTTCAGTAGTGCATATTCCATTCTGTTAAAACACTTCCCAGATATTTAAATTGTTGTACTTATTTGATTTTGGTATCTCCAATTTGTAATTTGCCTGTTGGGCTGTTCCTTTTTCTAACAACAATCTATTATACCTTCTTACCATTGATGTTTAGTCCTTTCTTGCTTTCCTTCACTATCTCCTGTAGGAGTTCTTGTAGTTTCCTTTCCATATGTGCTATCAATACTGTCATCTTTATATCTTATGTTCTTAAAATTGTGGCCACCAATAATGAATAGTAGGAGCTTCTAATTCACTCAGAATCATCTCACTGTATAGCTTGAATAAGTCTGATGAGGAGAGATATCCTTGTCCTATACCCCTTTCTACTTTTGTATATTTACTGAATTCATTTTTTATTCATATGCAGGTGGTTTGCTGCCAGTATAGGTTCTGGATTATTTTAATATCCTTCCCAAATATGTCATGGTTACCTAGCAGTTACAAACCATTCTTTGGGACTTACTTTACCAAATGCTTTTGCACATCCTTCTGCATTTATATTGCTCTTTCTGTTATTCTTCTGGGCATAAAAATCACATTCTTTGTTCCAGTGTTTTCAATGAATCCACACTGTTTTTGTTTTATTTCTGGTATGATTCTGCTGGTAGATCTATTCTTCAGAATTTGGATAAGTTTTGTTATATGGCTCATAAAGCTAAGTGTTTGAACTCGACTTCTTAGGCAGTGCTATGAAAATAGATCTACTTAGGTCTTCCGATAAAAGTCAAGTTTCTTGAATTACATCTACAGTTCTCTTTGGACACAATAATTTGAAGTCAATCTACAATTCTAGCTACAAATCAGTTATTTGAAATCAAGCTGCTTCCATAATATGAACACTTATATTATTTACATTGTGTACTTTATTTAATTATTTTAATTTTCATAGCCAATCATCACTTTTCCCAAAACTAAGATAAAAAAAACAAAGATATTCATCAAAATTTAAACATTAAACATATTTTACTTTTAACTGTCAGATTTTTTAACTTTTTTTATTTCATCTCTTAAAGAGTAAATTTAATCCTAAAGAGTAAATTTGGTGACTAACTTGCATTGTAGTTTTTCCATTGAACTTCAAATTTATACATAAAGATGGCAAATAAAGAATTAGAGGGATTTTCAAAATGCATGACAAAGGATTGAAAAACAATTTATTTCTAATTAAAACTTCTTTATTAATATGAATAGTTTTCCAAGAACAAAATTGTACTTTCAAGTGCTTCACAGATTTTATGTGTGATAACAGAACATCAGCACTGGGTCTAGAAGAGCTAAAGCTATACTGTTTGTCAATCAAGAGTTTGTTTTTGTTTAGGTGTTCAACAACTTTCTTGACAAAGAAAGGAAGTGGCATATAGGATATATAGCAAGAACAGCAAACTAAGTAGGAATTTAAGTTCATATAGGAAACAATATGTAGGAGAAAAATATTTAGCTGTTACTGACTTCCATATGAAAATTAAAACTAATTTTTTTTTTTTTTTTTTTTTGAATAAAAAAATAATTAGCTTCTTTTTCTAAATCCATCACAATTTTTTTTAATGAGCTAGTAACATTGCCAATTGAATTTGTAAACTATTTGGCCTGTGGAGATGAGATATTCTGGGCTACATTCAAAAATTTTCAAATGCAGCCAATACCTGAAGAATGCTGAAGATAGCAGCTGAAACGTTATGATAAGAAAAATGAGGATATTAGTGCAAACAATTTGAATCATGTAATATTATCATCATTGCATGATCTTTGGAAGCTAAAAACAAACAAAAAAGAATTCTTGTCTGATAGGCATTTTGTGTCTTCATGGAAATGCATAAATGCAGATGATTAGACACATTTAGAAGGACAGTTGCTTAAATTTTATACATTTATTCAATGTTTAAAGCGAAGAAGATACTCAGATTTTAACTTAATTACTGTGATTATGTGAAACAATACAGAACTAAAGTTGTTCACATTAAAAGATCTGTTAAAAATTCACAACTGAAAAAACTGTTTTAATATTAGACTGAGAAGCTGAACTGAAACTAATGACTGAAAAATTCAAATAAAAGTTTGGATTATATTTATTGTACGCAAGAAAAATTAATTTAAATTCATTTTATTGCACTTCATTATTATTTTTGTGCTCACCTGAGGCACTATTGAAAAAAAAAAAAAAAGACGTCATAGTATAAAAATACAGGGATACTCCTTTTTTCAGTAATTTTTAATTGGTTTTCATTTTTTTTTTTTTTTTTTTTTATTGACAGTGCCTTTGTAAGATTAATAGGAAAGCTATAAATCACTTTGCTTAGATCAGTTCAACTGGTCTAATATTTATTTGCTTAGTCAGGTTATATTCTCATCCAACACATGTTGGATGGCTCAAAAGTTTTCTGGTCCAGAAGACCTTCCCAAAAAATTTGATGTATGCTTAGCTTGTAAAATGGGTCAGTCTGAGAACTTTTCAGTACATCTTTATATATATATATATATGCGAAAACTGTATGACAAAGTGGAAAAAGTTTACTTGTGATGCATTTTGTCCTTCAGGACTTTATTGGACTAAAATTGTTGTGCTGTAATGACTACACATGCACATGAATGAGAGATGCTGGGCATTTTAGAGTTTTTTTTAGAATTCTTTTTTAAATCTAGCCAAATTCACTTAGAATCTTTTTGTTTTTCTTTCTATCACATTTCGTAAGTAGGTATCTCACATTTATTGATAAATATAACAAAGTGACATGCAGAAGTTTTTGATACATCAAACAGTATTTGGTATTTAATGTGACAGCCATTATTTGATATAACAACTGTAAGATGTTTAGTATAATTTAATGTAAGCTTCTCCCTGAAATCAAGACCAATTTTATTCCACTCCTGGAAGGTCTAGAAATATTAAAGTCTGAAGTGAAATCAGCACTGGCCAAATTGAACAAGACAAAACAGCTGGGCCAGATGGAATTGTAATAGAGATGCTGGCACCCTTTAGATGATTTCAGAGATAATATATATATATATATATATATATATATATATATGTATGTGTGTGTGTGTGTATATATATATATATATATATAAAACAGTGGTAATATACTGGAAGACCCAAGTCGATTCATTTTCCTTGCATTGTCTAAGAAGTCAGGTGCAAATGAATGTGAATTCCATTGGATAATCAGCCTAATGAACTGCATAACAAAACTTATCTAAATTCTAATGAATAGCCCATGTAATAAAATTAGACCAAAATTTGGACAAAAACTGGGCTGGTTTTGTTGAAGACAATGGAACAAAGAATGCAATATTTATAACATCAAGAAGTGGTGTACACTGCTAACAGAGTGGCCATGTTTACACTGTAATAGCAGCAAGAAAACTGGGCATGATTAAGCTCAAACTTTGATATCATGACCACAAAAGTACTAACTATAAGCACACATGAACAGAAGCCAGTGTGACAAACGTAAAGATATGTGCAAATAATTTTTGACTTACCCTCATATATATATATATATATATATATATGGAAAAATTTAAACAATAGAGAAAGAAACCAAGTTTGTTTTTTTTTAATATTATCCTCATCAGCTTCATCATACTAGATGTTTGTTGTTTTGAGCATATAAGCAACAGAAATTCTTGTATCAAGCTGATAAATTTTGGCTTCATACACAAAATACATTAATCACCATGAGGCCCACAGATATCTGAAAATATGATATCATTACTGTCTGACAAGCTTGTACAGAAAATTAACAAATGTTACAGTATATGTGGCCAGACCTTTTCAGTTTGACTCATTAATTACTACAGCATGCAGGAATCTTTAATACCCACACCTAGAACTATCTTTTGAGTTGGCAAAAACATTTGCCCTGTTTGCTGTAATATGGCATTAGAATCATTTAGTTTCCACTATCTTTATTCAGTAAGATTTCCTCATATCAACATGCCATTAAAAAAAAAAATTCATCAAAATTACCATATTTTTATCATTGTCACACTAATTCGGCAAAATCTTCATATGCTTTTTTTTTTATTTATTTTAAGAAAGTTAAAAACGCATATCAAACAAGAAAAAGATTTGTGCAGCTTATGAACATAATGTTGGTGATCAAAGGTGTCAAAAGCAATTTGTGAAGAGCTGTAGTGGAAATTTAACCATATACTAATCCCAACAATTTGAATTTTTTAATGACAAAGGCATCTCAGAAATGAATACTAGGAAAACAAAAGAACACTTAAGTTGAAATAATTATAAAAAATAAACGAGTGTGATAATATTAATCTCAACATCTCTTGGAATAAAGACAATGAATCCTCTCAGAATTATCGCTAAGAAACCTAGTTTAAAGAAACTAAAAATGTCTGTTTATCAGTGTGTCTTTGACATGGGCAGTCATTTTTTTTTTTTTTTTGCTTTTAGCAATACCTACTCTTCAAAACACTTTTCTTGTTATGCTTGTTCCTCTATCCAATTGCTTAAACTTGTCAGGTTTGCTTTTGATGTGAATATTAAATTCCCATAAGCCTTCTTTCAAAAACTTTCTGCTGTCTTTGATTGTCAGCAATAGCATCTTTGTAGATTATTATTTCTTGTTTTACTGAAAAATTTCCTCATTTGTCTGTTGAATTCATCCATCTCAAGTCTAAAAAGACTTTTGTGATGAAATTGCCCATCACTCTTCTTTGTTTCTAATGTCATTTTTCAATCCCTTAATACTTTGCCCAGCTTTTAAAGAAGCATCTTTCATTGTTCAACAATGTATCAGTAGTTTTTCTATACTTTTCATCACCTTTTATAGAAATAAAATCATGAAGTTCAACATTCTTGATAAAAATAATAATTTTAATAACATCCTCACCATAAATCTGGATTGATATAAATTAGTGGACATGAACAAATATATAAGCCAAGATGCTTATTTTAGGAGAAGGAAGTATGACAAAGTGGAAAAATTTTCATGACACATTTCATCCTTTAGGACCTCATTAGACTAAGTTTATGTTACTACACAGGTGCATGAACAAAAGAGAGACACTGAGAATTTTAGATTTAAAATATTTTTTTTAACTGTGTTTTGGATCTATAATTCTAGCTGATTTCTTTTTTGTTCATGTTTCCATCACTTTTGTTATTGTTATCCCACATTGTGATAACAGAAACTTTACCAAGAATAGTGAACCTGGATACAAATGTACTGTGGATAATCTAGCAATTAAAGCACTTTCTAAACATTTCTGTCTTAGTAAACTGTTTTCTTTCTAATTAGAGTATCATTTTTATTAAATCAAAATTATGGTTAGACTCATTACGGTGAGCAACTAATGCATTTAATGTGTTGTTTTGTAAAAGATCCCTTTTGTGTTCACATAATCTTTTATTTAAATTCTTTGAGGTTTTTATGATGTATTGCTTGTGATAATTATTACAGGTGATAGAGTAAATTCCTCCTTCAAGTTTTAACTTAACATTTATATATTTTATATATGTACAAGTTAGTACTGACAAATTCCTGCATTGTATGTGTTATGATTGTATCGATTAAGAGAAATACATGTGCAGTTAACACTAATTTATATCTAGTCTGCTCGGTCAGGTTATGGTCATATACATTGAAACACTGTTTCTTGTTCAATCACCAAGATTAAGTAATGTTGAGCCTGGTCAATACTCAGATGGGTAAATACTAAGGAATAGCAGGTGCTGTAAGTTATGCAGCAGGACTAGCTATAATCTCGCTACACATACTAACACAAGACCTTGATATGTGTAGGTGCTTCTGAACTGACAGTTCGCAAGATCTACCTGGAGTTGGGTGTTGTATCCTTAAAGAGGTTACAAACAGACAAAGGTAGTACTCGAGTGAAGGAACAGCAGCATGCACGTAGATGAAAGAAGAGAGATTTATTGTAAAAGAGAATACACTACTGAAAGACAGGGAATCAGGTGGCACGCTAGTAATTCCCGAAGCAAGCCCCCAGATTTATCCTGTGCTCACTATATATAGCTACTGGGGCACCTTGAGGTGGTGTAATGGTTAGCAAACTTGTCTCACTATAACAATTACAACTGAGTAGTGAGTTTGATCTTCACTGGGTGCCTCATACTTTTGGCCTTGTGCCATATCTAAGCTACACTTTGAAAATCACTATATATAGCTACTGATGTAGTCAGTCCACATAGGCGATAGGGAGTGTGGGACATTCCATTAAAACATTGGGTGATTTTTTTTTTTATTTTTTTTTTTAGGTGCGTTTTCTACTGAGTCAGTCTGCCAAAAGGTTTCAAATTATATAATCCAGGTTTCCCTGCCAAAGACACTATGGCATGAATGTCTCTCAACCCAGATATGCGGAAGTGGTCAGGGGTACAGTAACCCTATAATTATACCTGATCATAGGACTAAGGATGAGGATGATGATGAGGATGACTCATATATGGTGTAATTAGGCAACTGTATACAAGTATCATTAACATTTGACTGATCAATAAGGACTAGTAATTCAAAAATGAAAAGCCATGATAAATTCTTTTTAACTATTGAGTTTCACAAATGATTATTTCTACAGACCAAACATAGCCTCATCATATAGACTTTAGCATCCTTGGAATAAGAAAATGTTATTATGGTGGAGTAATAGATCGTGGCTCGGATTGAGGAATCGGAGAGCCAAGTTCGAATTCCAGTCGAATCCATTACATTCACTTACATGCTAATACTCTTGTGAAAGGTATGAATCCTCTTCTCCCTCCAGCTATGGGTAAATAGCAGGACAGACCGGGTTCTATAGCCTTGGATGGCAACTGGTCTACCGCAGAAAGAAATGGCAACCTACTGCGGGAAAAAATCTGCCCTTGTCAGTCATATATTGAAAGATACATGATTGCCTAAGAATGTATCACACATGGCATATAACTGACTGTCATCATTAGCTACCGTTTGAAGTGGTATTAAATAATTGTATCAATCTGAAATGATCTATTCTGTGGGTATCTAATTTGATAACTGATTTACTATTATAATCAATTTTCTAAAGCCATTTTGCTTGAATTACAGTGTGAAATTTTCATAGTAATGATTTGTATACCCTGTTATCTGCTGGTGCTTGGTACACCATGTTTTATCCAGTCCAAAGTCATCACAGCTCTCTACCAGGAGATTTTTGAGTTTGCCATGCTTCTATCTATTGACAAGTTTATTTCCTTTTCCAGCAGAACTTGGCATCTGCCCACAGTACCAAAACTACTTGTAACTGGTTTGCTGACCATTTTATTACTGTATTTAATTGGCCAACCAACTTGCCTTACCTGAACTCCACAGACAATATTCTCAAATGGACAATAAAAATCCCCAGACCCTAAAATATAGACAAGCTGAAGGTCACTATCAACGCAACCTGGGCTTCCATAACACCTCAGCAATGCCACAGGCTGATCACCTCTATGCCAGGCAGCACCGATACAGTAATTCATGTAAAATGAGACACAACCAAGTACTGAATATATAAATGAACAGAATTTAGAAAAGTATCAACATTTCTTTATAATTTTTTTTTTATTGATCTTCTGAAATATTAGAATATTTTGAAATAGTAGGTTTCTGATTTTAATGGGCTGTAAGTTGTAATCATCAAAATTTAAGCAAGTGGAAATATTTCATTTTATTTTAAAATTAATGTTTACCCAGTACAAGGCCTAAGAGTCACTCAGGTAGATGGTTACTGTGTAGTATTGTATGGGCATAAGAAAATGCAAAAAGTTCAGTTTATGAGGTTATGCAAGAAAGATAAAAGATTGAAGAGCTCAAAACTGTAGTGATCAAGAAAACATCATACTGGGAGTCTGTTCCACAAAACAGCAGTTCAGGGCGGAAGTTGTCAGAGTGTAATGCAATACAAAGAGAATAAGGATGATTCATCCTTGTATATGTAGCATGGCAGGTCCTAGCTGCAAAGGTCAGGGCTGGTAGAACCAAGGAATGTAGTTCATCAGAATACATGGCATGGAAATAACAAAATGTTTGCAACATTTCATCTGTGAGGAAAGGGGTTGTAGGTTGGAAAATAATTACCCACAAGGCTGTGTAGATGCTTTTGAACTCTATCAAGATGGGTGAGTGGGGACTAGGCAGCTTCAGACCAGATATGGCAGTAATACTATATTTTTGGTTTGATCTGGCATTTGTAAAATAAACCAAAATTATGGCAGAAAAGTCAGATATTTGCTTTTTTATGATATTGTAATTTTTTAAATTTACTTGTATATTCCAAAATTCAATAAAATAACCAAATAATTCATAGAGTAAGGATAGTACTTCATCTCAGAATTTTAGTATTTTATCTTTAAACATGAATAACTGAAAGTCAAGACTTGCAGTCCTTTCAGCCAAACAAATTGTACAAAGAAGAGTATTATACATATAAAGATTATTGTTTATTTTTAAAACTAAACATCAGTAAGAAACATTAGTTCTTGATTACTTTCTAATATTTTTAAACATTGGGTGCCAATTTGTGAAATGAACAGATATAGTCTCCGCATCTCTTTCTGGTAAATTATGTTATTCCCTTACAACTGTATAATGGAATTGTTGCTGTTACAGAAATAACTACAAGACCATGAGGAAATAGGTGATTCTTAAATGATAAAGAACCACTGGACTGAGTAGAATGAAGTACTGAACAGGAAGAGAGTGATGTTGCAAGAATGGTTCCTGACAGTCAACGAGGTAACTATAGTCAGCTAATCTGGCCCAAGTGTTTTCTCTGGTCAGCTGGAGACAAATGTCATAAGTAGAGATGGAAGAGAAGTGAAATAGTAAGCTCTTTGGTTTGTTCAACTTAAAACTGTGTATGTTCACAGCAAGATCAATAAATAACAATTGGATATGCTATAAAAAAAAAAAAAAATCTTGTACTATGTCATCCCCAAATGAGTAAGCTCTAGAGAAAAAAAAAAAAGGAAGAAAATTCCATATTTTCAATAAGCATCACATGAGACAATGGAGACATTTTGAAATTTGAAAGAATTTTGGAAGAAACAATGTGGCAAAAACTTATGTATGTTAAACTACTTTCATCCAAAGAAAGGGAGAATGAATGCATGGGACACACAGGAGAATGTCGTAAGATGTACAAATGCAGTCACATGATACACATTTGAGTAGACACATATACACACTTAAGAAAACTGGATGGAGCTTGTAACAGTAAAAGAGGGAAAGAAATGGTCTATTTTATGCAGAGTTCAAACTCCAGTTAAGCCAGCAGTTGCATTTCCTTTTGTACAAATACCCTCAGAAAGTTATGACTATATCTTTCACAGCTATGGATTAAATAATAGTGCAGACTGAGTACTCTAGCTTTGGTTGGCAACCAGTGTAAGTAAAGGGCAACTTTTAATTCAAAATTGGGTGAGTATGATATGAGCAACTCCTATAAAAAACTACTTGCTATAGAAATCACTGCAGCAACATCTCATGTGGTGAAGCTGTGGCTCTATGCTCTGCTTGATTGATTAATATAAATATAATAATCTATCAAAGTATGAGATATAAATATATCAACTTTACACATTCCAAAAATAATTATTTTAAAATTTTTTGTCAACTACTTTCATTGTCTACTACAAAGCAATGGTTTGTAGAACATTCAATTTATTTACCAATGGCATGTGCACTCACACACAAATGTAATAGTGCACCAGTAAAGAAAATACTTTCATTAATAATTTTGAGTATGAGTTTGATTCTCACTAGGTGACGATTACTGTAACGCTGTGCCAAACAAAATTAGGTAAATATGTTTTTTAAGACAAATTTTCAATCAATTATTTCTTATGCTCACCTAAGAAAACAGAAAAAATGAAAAAAAAAGATTGTTTCTATATATTTGGAAAAAATTTTTTTTTCATGTGCAAAAGATAAAAAATAAGACTGAATGAAAAGAACATCATCTCATTATTTGCAGAATTGCATTGTGGGAAGAATTCTTCACAGAAAGAAATATAGGTAAATCAGGAATATATATATATATATATATATATATATATATATATATATATAAAATCATAAAAATCTGAAGCAATTTCCAAGCAATGTTATTGATCAAAATGATAAACTTTGTAAAAAGATTGCTGGTTGAACACAATGAACAACCAAAATGAGTAAAGATGAAATCAATATAATATTCAAATCATCACTTCTCATTAATTTCAATTCATCCGCTACAACCGTACAAATTACTGTTTTTAGTTATATTATAGTAGAAATTTTAAAAATATATTTATATGAACAATGTATTGAGACTTTCAGCTTATAATATCTATCCTTATTAAAAATATTGATAACTGAGTTTTGGATGTGTCAGCTTTTATTATGCAAACTCATTGCAAAATAATTTATTAATTTATCAATAGAATCAAAGTGACAATTGCTTAACACAATATTCCATAAACATATAAAAAAAAAAATATCACCTTTTTTTTCTAATCATTTTTCTTCAAGCAAGTTGATAAAGACACTAAAATGCAAGGAGATACGGAGTGTGAAAATCTGAAAAAATTATTAGAGAGAACAATAAAATAACAGGAATTAAGAATCTTATAATTTTACATGTTAATATGGGCTTCTGGACATTCAGCAACCTTCATCAATCTTTCATCCATTGATTTTGTTAAATTTTCTACTTTTTCATCTTCAACAGTATTTTTTTTTTTTTATTGCTACATAGAAATCATCTTTGCTTAATATTGTTTTTAGTTCTCATCTATATCTCTTCACACATTTTTTGTCTGATTACTTCTATTAATTTGATTATGCAAAATCCTTTTTGGCAAGGTGGGCAATACTCAGTTTTTCAAGTGAAAGAGCAGTTTTTTGCATGAGTATACGTTTAAGCTTAAATCTTCTTCACTGTGACCTGTACCACTAAAAAAAAAAAAATATCAAGAATTTACAAAAGTTCTCTGCATTTATCTTGGCAACCTTATCAACTTTGAAGATACTTATAATTTCACTGCTTTGCCAAAAACATTACTCCAATTGTATTATGTTAGTTCACCGTTAAACTCACATCCTGAGCAGATCAGTACAATTCATCTCAACATTGATTACTTGAAATGAATGTTGAGAAATCCAGTTTTCTCCCCGCCCCCACCCCACTTAGGTGTTTCTCTTTCTGATATTTACTTGAAAAGGGATAATTTGGTTGATTTAATGGTTTCATGTCTTTAGCCTATGTTTTTAGTATCTTCTGTTCACATTCACAATATTTCCATGCCTGTCAATCAACTTTACTTGCTGATTAACATTTTAAGTTTTTTTGTTTTTTTTCAAGTCTCTTTTTTTGCACCACTCATAAAGCTATTTCTTTTTTTCTTGTTCTTACACTGACAATGTTTTCAACTTCTTTTTTCATTGCTCTGGGCTTACCACTCAGTTTTTTTTTTTTTTTTACAATTTTCAATGTTATCTTTTCATCATTCAAGTAATTTAGAGGTTTCTCTTTTGAGATCACATCTTATGACTTATGGACAATCTAAAATTTAAAAAGTACATATCAATAAGTATACTATTATATATTTACAACATGAAGAATAGCCTTTAAGTTGCATAATGTCACACTACCAAATAAGTTATCATAAATGTTTCTAATAAAAACTGAAAGGAGTAGTAGTCAAAAAGTAATGCCTGTTTATTATTTTTTTTTTTTTTTTTAAACAATGATGGTCACTCTGTACAAGGCCCAAGATCCACTCGAGGTAGAGGGTTACAGAAGAGGCACAGTTTATGGGGATATAAAGGGAAGATAATGGTTAACCCTAAATTTGATCAGATTAAGATTGTAATGATCAGAAGCATCTTGGGAGTTGGTTCCACAAAGCAATAGTTCATGGCAACATACATCTCACCAATGAAGTATGAAGGGAATAAAAGGTGGTTCACTACAATGTGAGTCGCATGGCAGGTCTTCTTTGATCAGGGAAAACAAAATATAGCAAATTGAAATACAGGATTGTAAATCTAGTTCTGAACAGTCTCCTTTATTTTAGATCATAGTATTCCATCTTTAAATGATAGCATGTATATATGCCTTGTTGAATTTGGTTAATTTCTTGTCAGTTGCTTCTTGGACTGATCATTGAATAATGACTAACGTACTTCATGGATTATCCATATTTTGCAGCTCCAGAAGCTGCATCTTCATGGAGCCTGTTGTGAGTTGTTGGGAGATTGAACTAAACTGCAGGCCGTACTATGGCTCACCAGAAAGTTTCTATATAAACAATTCTTATCACAATAGTGATTCTTCTGCCAGTTATAATAAGAACTTTATTCTCATTCACAGCAGCAGCTGTCCTGCCACTGCAGATCCCACCATTAACATCAGTTTTTCCTTTCTAGGATTGCCATTAACACTACAGACCTAGCTTCTTACATCAAGTGCAGTCTTTCCCTAAATAATTCACTAATCTTGCATAAATATTTGCAGCATTGTCTCCTTCCAAGAACAAAAATTATATGACAGCTTTTTGTTTTCTATATGGGTCCAGAGAGGGAGTATTTTTGAAAGAGTTTATGGATAGGACAGGTGAAGGTCAAAATTGTGTAAGCTATATATAGAAGAAAAATTAGCTGTAGCTTTATATAAGGAACCTAAAGATTTATTAAATTCAAAAACAGAGATTCTAAATAAATGCAGACATAGAAGATCTTGGTTATTGAATTAGGCCTCGTCTCCCCTGATTATATTGTTGTTTAACCGTTTTTGCCAGTGTTTGTCTCTAAATCACCCCCTCTCTTTTAAGCCGTTTCGAATAAATTTCTTCTTTCTTCACCCTCCCAATTGCTGTAGTTGTTTTGTTTTTTTTCCCTTTTTAATGTTTGGTCATGTGGTCTTGGTCTTTTGTTTATCACCTATATGTATACAGTTTTCTTTACCTCTTTAGCTAGCTTTCCCTGACGATCCTCTTAGGTGAAACCTTGGTAGATTTGTCTGGCTCTCTAGGTTTGACCATATATATCCTAAAAATATTATAATAATTTAATTCCAGTGTTACTGGAAAAAGATTAACTTATGTAATAAAATCTCACACAGATGTATTTTATATTGAGATGAATGTAAGTGGTATTTAATTTGGGAGATGACTGAAAATGAAACTGTTGTGGCCTTGTTAGAGCCAGAAATAAAGACATAAAGAGAGGAATTAAGTTAAACAAGTATAATAACATAAACAGTAATACAAACATATACAAACGAGAGTGTTACAGCAAGAATGTTCAGTCTGTCAGAGATGACTGCTTGAAACTTCCCTCTCCAAAAGGCAGTACCTGCTCCTATTTATAACTGGGAGAGTCCGCATATACATGGGTAAATTACCATAACAGAAACTAACGAAGTTAGTACATAAAACTTCCAACCCTGGTATTAGATTGATGAAAGTTTTATGAAATGGATAAAAAATAATCTCCATTAAACAAAAATAATCAGAAACAATTTTGTGTTTGCAGAGTCACATGACAATGATTGGTTCTGCATTGTCACATGACAGATAATCTCAGTAATGATTCTATTTCAATTTAAAAGGCTGACTTGTCTAAACTTCCTTCCAGGTCAACATTCATAAGAGATCAGTTTACTTGTAAATGTATTTTATTTTTTAACTAGCTTCACCAATCCAGTAAATCAAAGAATTTAGCTAACACTATAAAATTCAGGTAATGAGTCTGAAAGAAATAATTGGCTTTGATGAACCGTAATCAAAGCATCCTCAGTGGATTCAGCTTAAGTGACTAATGGTTAGTAATTCCTTTATAAACTCTTTTGTGCACAAAGGCTTCTCTTTTCACAAAATGACTCTGAATTCAATTTTTTAGAGATAATTAAAATAGAAACTAATACTTAATATCCTCATATAACTGAATAAATAATAATTACAATAAAATAGATTAAAGTCACTTTGTATTTTATCTTTTGCTTAAAAATTTCAAAATTGACTCTTGAAACTTTTCAATCTTGTAATTCATAAAGCTAAAGTCCAGTTTTGAAATATTTATTTCAAAACTGACTTCAGCTTTATGTTAATCATTGTTGAACCTTGCTTTGACTACCTTCTGCTGCACTCACTTCTTCAATCTTTGAGTGAATGGCAAACAAAGCCTGTTTTCTAGAATCTCTTTCCGAAAAGTTAAAGTTGACTTTAATGATTCAACTCTTGCTTTGGGGAAAGAAAGAGGTCTCTCTCTCTCTCTCTCTCTCTCTCAGAAAGGGGAGAGCACTGTCCTCATTCTATTGGATCCAGTTTGTGAAAAGAAAGAAACACAATTCAGCATTTTAAAATAAAAGTGGGAAAGACAGGATTTCATAAATAAAATCTATGATAAAAATAGAGCCAACAAATGGAAGCAAATTCCCAGATTAACTTTACCAAAGCCAATCTCTTGATTCAAGACAAATATGAGCTTTGATTTTGTTTAGATTCCAAATTCCATTTATTATTAGGAGAGTGTGGGTAATTCTCTTCAACTGGAAGACAATTTATTTCTTTCAATGTTGGTCCCAATCCAAAAGATCAGAAATGATCATTGCTTTTTGCCTTCAAGACTTTTTCTATAACAAACAGTTATGATACACATTATATGACTAATCCTTTATCAGAGACTAGTGTAATCTTAAATAGAGGGTGCAATGGATAAAATGTCATCTAAACTATGCACAAATGAAAATAACACTGATATCTCATTTTAACAGATATATTTACACAAAATTACACAAAAATATCTTGAAATACTAAAGAGTAAATTTATTCAATAAAATTGCCATTAGCTTCAACCATGGCCTCCAGATGACTTTGGGGTCTCCTGCAACTTTTCTGGAGAGTCTCATCATTTAAGTTGGTGAATGCTGCCATAACCCTTGCCTTCAATTCATCTTTGGTACTTTTGTTGGTCTATCACTCAACTGTGCCCCACACATAATAATCGAGGGGGTTGCAGTCTGGGAAGTTAGGTGGCCTTTTTATCACAGATGGTACTCAACTGACTCTACTGAAATGTGCAGTCAACAAAATCCAAAAGAAATTACATGTGCGAAATTAAAAATATGAAATGGCGACAATTTACCCATCGCACCATGTATTATCTTGTTCATATCACTCTTAACTTTAACATTACACAATTATCAGTAATAAAACATTTTCATTATCACAATCAACATCCAAGAATTCCCTTAACACTTATCTTATCTCTGCACATCCAAATCAATCAGTTATGTGCCATGCATGATACATGTTTAGATGATCATGTATCTTTCGATACATGACTGACAAGGCAGATTTTTTCCCACAGTAGGTTGTCATTTCTTTCTGTGGTAGACCAGTTGCCATCTAAGTCTATAGAACCTGGTCTGTCCTGCTATTTACCCATAGCTAGGGGGAGAAGAAGAGGTACATACCTTTCCCAAGGGTATTAGCACATGTGAATGTAATGGATTCAACCGGAATTCGAACTCAGCTCTCCAATTCCTCAATCTGAGCCGTTATTGATTACTCCACCATGCCTCCATATAGGTTTGTTATTCTTTACAGTGTTTAAAATATGTCATTTGCCAGAGAGAAAAAAACGTGTTCCCTTGTCTTATAATAATAGTTGCTATATTTGGATATACAAAAGTCATACAAAGATACATAGATAGTATAACAATCAATGTGGAAAGTAGAAATGGTGAGCCAAGTTCAAATTCTGACCTAGTCTGCTATATTTACATAAGCAAAAATGCTCCTGAGAATGGTACGTATCCATCTCTTTTTTTCTCTTCAACTATGGATTAAATAGAAAGTTAAACTGGGGTCCCTAGCACTGAGTGGCATACCAGTCTAAGAGAACTATTCTGAATTCCAAGCACTGGAGAACACAAAGAAAACCAATTCACTAACATTCCCAAAAATTCATGGCACTTCACAGATAATAAAGAAAAGGAATCTGTGGTAGTTCATGACAACCTCAACCTACCTCCTGAAGGGACATGGCAACTAAAAAAAAAAAACCAAAAAAAAACAAAAAAAACACATTTATAAATACTATAGGACAGGAGATAGATTTTCTTTTTATAAAAAGATGTACTAAAAGATCTAAAAACTTAATGTTTCCTTTATTTTTTGCTTGACTTCTATATGATACTGTTATATAATTTCTAGAAATGGTTTCATGTTAAAGCCAATTGAAAATCAATCAGTTATAAATTAAAAAATATATCCAGATTAGGCATCAATTTACAGATTCCATTGTCTTAGCTCATTAGAGATTACTTACTTTCTTCCACTAACCAATTACAATATGCCCATTTTCAAGAGTACGTTTTAATTTGCTCTGGTCTTATAAAGACAACACCCATGCTATTAAAGATGTGTGAACACTTCAGTCTTGGATATAAAGAAAACTAAGATTTCTCTAATAAGACAAAATGGCAACTCATAGAAGGCAAATTATAAAAAAAAAAAAAAAAAAAAGAAAAGAAAGATAATCTTTCTCTAGAGGCTATCATTATTAAATTTCAATGTCAATATGAATTTGCTCTCCCAGATGTTACATCAGTTTCTATATTTCAATGTTTTCATAACATTGGCAATTCTCTATTAATACAGATATTTTCTTGAGGCATGTGACATCTTTTAGGATTTTTTTTGATGCCATAGGTCTTCAGGAATTGGGTAATCATAGCTTTCCTCAGATTCCTTTTCTTTGTGCTTTGGAATGACAGAGGAGTGATTTCCTGTTGCCTTTTCTACAGTTTTGTATTTAGAGTTGTCCTCTTAGAGTAGCTGACACCAAAAGCTAGAGAGTCCAGTTTAATCTGTTATTTAACCCATATCTGGAGGATGAACAAATGGATTCATGTCTTTCTCAAGGGCATTAGTGGGAAAATGTAAAAGACTTAAGATTATCATTTCAAATATTACAGGCATACAATAATTTGTTATGATTTGAGACAAGAATTGGAACAAATATGAATGCTTTTCAGCAAGTGTTGTATATACAATTTTCACTTTGTTGTTTGAAATTCTGAGTCTGTAAATTGTCATTATTTCATTAATTATTTAGACTAATATCCTCGTCAGTGCAGCTGGACTAATAGTTAACAGTCTGGAATACTAAATCAGTGTGCAGAGTTCAAATCATACAAAGACTTATATCATTGTACTGATGTCCTTGAGAATAAAAAACAAAAACATGAATCCATGTCTTCCTCCCCCCCCCCATCAGCTATGGATTAAAAAGTAAACCAAAGTGGGCTCTCTAGTTTTGGTTGGAAATCAGTCTAGAAATACAACTTTGGAAAAAGCAATAGAAAACCACTCCTCTATCTTAAGAAGAATGACGGCAGTGGATATTTTACAGATATTATAAAAACAAAAGAAAGCTATGGAGAGCAATGTTTGCCTGCATCCTGACGGGGCTTAGTATACATAGATATTCATCTTTGCTGGTTTCATTACAACATATTCTTCAACCTTTCTTGGGTGAATGCTGGACTTTGTGACTTTTAGCCATCATTTTTCTTCATCTATTTTGCATGTCAGTATCAAACATTTAAATATTTGAATTCTATCATATGGGAAGCCTACATGACTCAAAGAATAGATTCTCAGTTTTATTAATGTACTTGTAAAATCTATAACAGCTTAAAATAATTCACTGATTTGTAATCTACTCCATTCTCACAGCCAATCAGAAATTGGTTTCTGTCAACAAATTATGATACATTTAGAAAAATCTCCAACTTTCCCAGCACACAGCTCTTATTTGGATCCATTTTCATAGAATTACAATCACACAATTTATATTTTTATGAACCTCTTAAACTGAAAGCTATATTGCATATGAGCTTCAAAAATAGAATTTCAAATAACATTCAAGAAAAAAAAAGAAACACTGACAGTACAATGAAAATACATTGCAGCAGCCTTTTTACTTTTACTTTCCAGATAAGTGGTATGCTAAGAAAATCTATATCTAACTGGCATAAAATCTACTTGCTATGTGGTCATAAGCTTTTGCTGTTTTTATGGACACTTGACTAGTTACTCCTCTGCATTCTGATAAAAGCCTCACAACTACAGAAATGTATAAATAGTTTAACTTATAGATTTGCAAAATTTGATAGACAAGACTTTCCTGGAGCAACCACGATTCTTCCAATCAATAAAAAATTTTGCTGCAATACATGAAACATTTGTTTGCCTAGAAGTGAATCTTTTACAAACCAATGGCCAGTGTAGTAAGTTTTATAGTAAGCCTTGAATTGCAAGCAATCATGATTATTTACATTGAGTGATATTTAAAATCTGCCAATCAGACTTCTCTCCATTTTGATAATTAATTACTCAAAACAAAACCATTGACAGCTGTAATAGTCAGTATAATGACTTTCAGCTGAATCATTTTTGTGCAGAAAGAAGACTACAGCCTGATGAAAATTTCAATCTTCACTTTTACATTTTGTGACCAATAGGAATACTTGTAGCAAAGGCTAAATTTTCCATCTGAACATAATGGTCACCATGTTAAAAGTAAAGTGAAAAAAAAAACAGCCTACCTACTTGGAATTCTGCCATTGATATTTTATCCAATGAAAATATTTTCCTAATATTTTTCATCCAATTAGAGATCTAATTAACAAATTATCTTTTTATAAATAGCCACAATCAATTTCAGTAATCATTTGGTTTTCTTTTGAGATCACACAGCAGGTAGCATTCAACCAATTATTCACATTTTTTTATTTTCTTTAGCTTTAAGTGTTATGATTAGAAATGAACATTTATTTAGACAATATACATTGAAGATATTTTTTAAAAACAAAAGTCAATAGCAAATACCTTTTTATTTACTGCGTTTATTTTTTGGTTTCCATCTGCTTTCAATGAATTACTGTTAATGCGTTACTGTGCTTGACAAAAAACCCTTTCATAACAGCCTAAATTCTATTTTTTTATATGTATATACAGTCAATGGCAAGATTATTCGGACACCCATCAATTTTAAATATTTTTATCCATTTCTCAGAATCTAATGTCTGCATGATGTCAGGTTTTTATATGATAATAAGCACAAAAAAGGAATATAAAACTCAATTTTCAGAACAATAGGTTAAATACAAAATTCTATTCTGAAAATTGAGTTTTATATTCCTTTTTTGTGCTTATTAACATTTAAAAAACCTGTCATCATACATTACATTCTGAGAAATGGATAAAAATATTCAAAATTGTACAAATAATTTCATCATTGACTGTATATGCACAGATAATCTCTTATATACTGTCCTTTAAAGATGTGGGAGATCACAGCTCTCTACAACTTGCTATCCTATGTAGCTCTACCAATGTTTGACCCTTTCATAGCCCCTGCCATCCCGGTTCTGTATCCATTGATGCAAGCTCCTCTTGCCATCAGTGCCCTGTTAGTGTCAAATACTCAAAGCTCTCTCTCCTAATTATGTATCCCAAAAATTTTTAATTGTCTCTGATACTAAGTACAGGTGTCATTTACATTTACATTTTACTTAAAAACTTCCTCATTGCTTACATGCTCTGTCCATGGTATTCTCAGCATCCCTTACTAGAACCACAACTTTGTTGTTTTCAAATGGTAATAGCGAGATCAACCATTTCCCTGCAGGAAACATTTGACATTTACTGACACATTCCTGGGTATGATGATAAACTATATCCAGCAGCAAGGCCTCTGATTAGGAGACTTTGAGGAGTGTGGAAACACTCCTTAATTTCTGTTGTTCCCAGGTCCAACCTGACTTGGGGTAGTACCTGTTAGGGTCCCAGCTATCAGCAAATAGTTAACCCCCAAACTGGGGTCAAAATACTATGAAAGTATAAAAATACATTTTTATAGTAAAAATACCAGCAATACATTTTTGTAAAAGAAATTACTAATACTCCCAAGAAAATTAAATTTCGGCATTAAATGACACATAAGGAATTGATATGCTACTAAACAAACATTCTCTGTCTAAACAGTTGTTATTCTCAGTTGAAATTTATATTAGGTTGTCATACATGAAATAATGCCTTTTTTAGTTGGTTGGTTGGTTGGTTGGTTGATTGATCATCTAACAAAATAACCTCCTTAGTATATAAAAAAAATACTTATTCCTGACTCTTTCATACCAGATTATTTTTTTCAATATATTGTTACTCATAAGCCAAATGAAAATGATTACAATGTAACAATGTTAAGTAATCTTACTGTACGAGTACAAACTGGGGGAAAAAGAAACATTTTTGCATCAAATTATTATATGCGATAAGAAATTGATAGTCTTTGACAACAGTAAAAGAGTAGGCCAGTGGTTAGATGCGAGTGAATGACCAAAACAATATGCAAAACCTTCACTGCACCCTAAAAATTAATGGCTACTGTATGGTGGTCTTTCAAAGGGGTTATTCATTATTCATCCTTGCCTCAAAGGAAAACTATAACAATGTGGAGAAACTGAGTGTATGCATGAAAAATTGAAAAACATCCAAGACTTGTGAATAGGGATGGCCCAATTTTGCTACATGACAATGCTGACCACAGACTTCTTAATCAAGCCCAAAAGCTACATAATCTGCATTATGAAATTTTGTCTCATCCTTCATATTCACCCGCTATCTCTCCTACTGATTATCACTTACATAAGCATATTTTTACACAATAAAACATTCTCCAGTAAGGAAGATGTAAATCAAAGCATTTGAATTGTTTATCACATAAAAGGATGAGCATTTTTTTTAAAATGGGATCAAAAATTTAGAGGTACATTGAAGAACAGTCACTGTGCGTATTTCAACTAAATAAATTCGTTATTTAACATTTCGAAAGCATTTTATCCATTTAAAGTGTGTCATTTCGTGACACACCTATTAACCTAATAAAATCTTTTTCTTAAAACAGTTTTTTTTTGTTTTTTTCTCAGGAAACTAGACTTCAAATCCACTGTTATAAATCTTGCTAGTAATAATAATGGTTTCCTTCCAAATCTTTTGTTTTTGTTAAGGCAGAAAGTAACAGCTTTATTATATCCTTATTTTCTCTTCTAGTTAGATGAACTAATCATCTTAGTTGTTTCTGCTTTTGGAAGTGTTCAAGTGATGTAGTCCTTGTTATTTGGTAAAGATCTTTCTTTGTGATTTTTGTAGTTTTTTTTTTTTTATTATTAGCAACCAAATATAATCCAAGTTGTATTTGTTTACACCCTGTTTGAACAGAAACAGTTAACCAGATCGTTTTCTGAAAGAAACTAAGAAACTGAATAATTATACAGATAAGGCAGGAAATGGTCACAATTGTCCAAATTGTGGTTACTGAATTTTTCATTAAATGATATAGCATATTTGGGGGTTGTCTATCTATGTCATTCCTCAATAATCAAAATGGCTATCATGTCTTGTGTCTTCAAGATTGATAAAAATTAGTTTTCACTGTTGTGTGTGTTACATAAAAGTGTATATTATATTTAAGAATATAAAATCAATGAATTCAACCAAAAACTATGCCCAGGTGTCCTCAACTACAACAAAAACAGTGATTTTAACTTTTCTTGAAGTTTGGACTAAAATGCAATAAAAATGTCAATTAGAAATAGTTTATGATTGATAATGAAACTAGTCAGATATAGTTCATAGCAATAATCTGCTTTCATTTGTAAGGAAACCAAATCTAAAAACAAGAAAAAACATAATATTTTAGAAAAACACCTATTTTTGCCCTTTTTAATGAGATTCAAACTTCTCATGATTGAGCATCTGCATTTTTGTCATTTGAAATTCTGAGATCAAATGTTGACATTATCCAAAAAATAATTCAAATGAGTAGTATCATTGCTGTTGTTTTTATTGTGTTCCATTGCTGATGTGTCCTCCAACTTTGCTCATGTTTGCCCAGTAAAACATTCAAGCATCAAACATTAAATGCCTCACATGGAGAGATTTAGGTGTCAAAGATTTGTGCCGACATGAGAAATTATTTTTTAGATGTACATTTTTTTCAGCTTTCATTGAAATTTGCTTTCTATGTTAGCATGGCTTACATTTAAATTTTCTTCCCAAAATATCCAATCCAAAATCTTTAATAGAAATGTTCAATAGCAAACAATACAAGGATTTAACTTTGAAAGGCAATGTACCACACTCATCTAGAGTATTCTTAATTTCATTCAGAATAAGATGCCATTTCCTCCCGTTCAATGAGACAGAATGCGAACAAATTTAGAAAAAAAAACAAATCTCATGTTTAGTCAGCTGATCAGTTTTGGGGGAAGGTGGTTTGGAACTTTTCAACACTCCTTTATTTTTTGAATATTAACCGTATTCAATCACTTGAATTTTTGTTAAATTTAAATCATATTCTTGAGTTTTATTATTTAGAGTAGGAATAAGATAACCCAAACCACAAGTAATGTATTTGGCATGTCAAAATCAAAATATAGAAGATTTAACTATCAAGATCATAGAGTAACAAAGTGCACAGGAAAAGTGAAAAAATACCTTTCAGAAACTAAGCAAACTATTAAAGGATAGGAAAATGTCTTTAAAAACAAAGAAAAGAGTGCTGAACTGCTATGTAATATTTAATCTCCTATACAGCAATGAAAAGTGGATAATTGCCTCAGAGGAAGAAGAGACTTGAAGCAACAGTGACATGGTTTTACAGATGTGGGCTATAAATACCAAGGACAGAAGATGTGAGTAACAAGGAAGTTTTAAGGAGGATAGAAACTACAATGAAACTCCTGATAACCTTCAGAACGAGACAACTAAAATTTCTGAGAGACATAAGACGGCTTGGAGAATTTAGCACTCAGATGACATACTGAAGACGAAAGATGAACACATGAACAGCAAATAACCTACTTGAGTCTGGATGGCAGAAGATGGACAAAAGAGACAAAAAGTTGCTGAGAGCAAGAAAAGATAAGTATGTGTGGAGAGCCATAATCACTCACATCCTGAAAGTATATGGTATATGAAATAAGAAGAGGTAGAAACTTGTAAAATCTATAGGATCAAAATAGAGTGAATACAAAACATTTTTTTATATGAAAAGTATTTATCCATTTTTTTGATTATTCTCCACAAATGTCAGACTTTGAAATTTTAAATTCAAAGAAAACTAGTGTACATGCTTTCAAAACTTGCTTTCTCTAATAGCTTCCCAAAAATAAAAGAAAATTTCTTCTAATCTTCATATCTTTAAACCAGTCAGTTATCCATTGAATACAAACAATTTCACTTCCTAGTGAGTTAGAACTAATATTTGTAGCTTCTTTTTTTTTTTTTAAATTAAATTGAAAGATAATATTTGTTGGTTTGGTATATTTTGTTTATCAGCATATCAACCTCAAAAGGTTATTTAAAACTGAGAAGATTTTTAGGATAGGTTTGTATGAATAGGATATGTATTAATATTTTCTTTTTTCAAAAATGTATTACTGGTAATATTTTTATTTTTCAAATGTATTGCTAGTAATATTTTTTTTCAAAAAAAGGTATTGCTGGTATTTTTACTATAAAAATTTATTTATATACTTTCATAGTGTTTTGACACCAGTTTGGTGATTAACTAATTGTCCATAACTGGGACCCTAACAGGTGCTATCACCGCAGGTCAGGGTGGACCTGGAAACAACAGAAATTAAGAGGTGGTTCCATATTCCTCAAGACCACCTGGTCAGAGGTCTTGTTGTTGGATGTAGTTTATGTTCATACCCAGGATGACAATATTTGTACATAGATTTATTCAATCATATATTTGCCATTTTGTTTCACTACCTTTCACCATTTTTGAAGCAGCTTCTGGATTCCATCCTTCCAGAATTGGAAATTTTTCTGGGTGATGAATTGGTCTACTTTTTTAAAAAAAAAAAAAAAAAAAAAGCTTCCAAATAATTTAAATTCTTCCCATTAAGAGAATTTTGTAGGGATTAAATTAAATGGTAATCCAAAAGGCACAAGATCAGGTGAGCATGACAGTCATAGTAGAACATGCCAGCCATGATGTACCAATTTCTGCTGGGTTTACAAAGATACCTTAGGTCTGGTATTGCTCTGATAGATGATAGCTATCCCATTGGCCAATTCTGGGTGCTTTTCATCAATTGGAAACAGCACATGTCTGAATTCAGTGTCTGATTTTGTGGAAAGAGGTTGTAATATATAATGCTCTTCAAATACCACTTTTTAGTTTTTGAAGTGGTTAAATTTCTCATTGCCTATTATCATCCTTTTCAAAAATGGATACTTTTTTTTTGTTGGTTGAACAGAGAATCGCCAATAAAAATGCAGTCCATTAAATATCCTTCCATTAAATTGGGAGGTATACAACCATAGTAATAATTTGTATATCCCAATGTTTTCAAGTACTTTACAATGGTTATATGGAATGTGGAGCTTTTCAGCTAGTTAATCTTATACAAAGCCCAATCATCACTCAACGTAGAAGATTACTGAAGGCAATTGTGATGCAAGGATCACAATTTATACAGATATGTAGTAAAGATAACAGTTAATCCTAAACTTGAAGAGGTTAAGATTGTAATGGTGAAGAAAGTATCCTCTTGGGATTCTGTTTCACAGAGCAACAGTTCTTGGGTGAAAGCTATCTGAGTGAAGTTTACTAAAGGAATATGAAGTGAATGAAGGTGGTTTGCCTCAGTGTACACAGCATGGCAAGCCTTAGTTAGGAGGGGTAAAGTCAGATGAACTAAGGAATGTAGCTCATCTTAACATTTTTCATGTAGTAATATAGCAGTGAGAAGCTTACGTTTCATCTGTGGGAAAGGGGTTGTAAGGTGGAAAACAATTCATCACCCACAAGGCCATGTAAACATTTATGGAATCTATCAAAACTGGAAAATGAAGACTGGACAGCTCCAGCTCAGATATGGCAGAAGTAATACATTTTCAGCCTGATCTGGCTCTTGTAAAGGTAGCGCATACCAGGAAGAGTCTGATACTTATTTTCTGGAATCTTCAGCAATGGATCATTTATACGAGATTGATATCCGTCAAGTGATTACATTAACTGCAGAGTTTTTAAGGTCATTGTATACCAATTTTTTTTTGTATCCCATTAACATCTTTAGCATTCATCAGATTGTACTTTAATATAACAGATAAACTTATTCTTTTGTCACCTTTTGAAAACAATTGTTTTTCTGTCTGAATTTCTGAGATGAGGAGTTGTCATTATTTACACTATTTACATTCAGACTATAGTCCTCATTTTGTTGTTGTTATCACCTGATTGCCTTCTGTCTGGATTTCTGGGATGAGGAGTAATCATTATTTACATTATTTATATTGCAGTATTATCCTTATCTTTGTTGTTATCACAAAATTTTATCCATTGTGCCTTTCAACCTTCATCAAGTGTAACCTACAGGGAATTTTGAATTGAATAGGTTAATCAGTGCAACAATATTCAAAGCACAAAAAATCTCTTTTCTATATTATACTATTTTTTTTTTTTTTTTTTTTTTTACATACAACCAATAATAAAAAGTACTGAGAGTTATAAAAACAAATCTTTTGGTCTTTAAAAACATCTTTATTATTCTTTTTTCTTTCACAGGTGCTTCCTGACTGTTGAATATGACCCATACCAGTTGTGGAAAAACAGCAAAGAAATGTGACAAATGGCAAACAAGTAGCCCTGTTGATCTCAAAGAATATAAGTCTTACTCTAATTAACAGCAGCAGCAAGTTGCAAACTTCATTCTTGACTTGAACATCTCATGCCTAATTTCCATAGAATGAAGAATGTGGTCAATCCTGCACAGTCCGTTGGGCTTGCTCTCATTCATCCTAGTCACTGAGGCACTAGCCGGAGATATTGGTAGCAGCAAGAATTTCAGTCAAAATAACCTTCTAAATGAAATTGACCAGCATTTTCCAGTATCTTTGCTGCCATTTCAACAAAACACTATTGAAAGGGGACGCTGGGCCAGACTGTGTCCTTTTAACTGCACATGCACTCTGGTGACCTACTCAGACAACCAACGCTTACGAACCATTAACTGCAGTAATGCCGACTTCTGGACGATGCCCAATATTTCATCAGAGCTTGATGCTGACACAGAAGCCTTAATTCTCTCCGGCAACAAACTGGAGATTATCAAGGAACTTCCAAACTTAAGAAAGCTCAAAGTTCTTGATTTGTCTAACAACAGAATCAGTAAGTTTGACAGCCACTGGCAGTTTGTCCGTTATGAGCTGCTTGAGGAACTAATCCTACGGAATAACCGGCTCAAGTCATTACAGCACGGAGCCTTTAGTGGCCTGAAAAGTCTTAGGAGCCTAGATTTGTCCTACAACCATCTTCACTCCATTGAGAAAGATGCATTTGGGGGCCTTAATGGTCTGCAGGTGCTGAACCTTGATGGCAACAGATTGGAAACAATCAATCCTGATTGGTTCCAGCGAATCAAATCAGTTAGTGAACTCTGTCTCTCCTACAACAATTTGAGAAAAATCAATGCAGAGGTATTTCAAGAACTGCAACATCTTTCCAAACTGAATCTAACTGGTAACCAGATCACGATGATAGACTCCAATGCTTTTCATGGACTCGATAATCTTTGTGTTCTGGATTTGTCTAAAAACAGGTTGTCAGCCATTCCTACCTTGCAGATCCAACATCTCTATAACCTGCGTATTTTGATATTGGATGCCAATTCATTTGAAACAATAAAGGCTGACGAGTTTAGGTTGCTCAATATCAGTGAGCTTTCCTTGAGCTTCTTACCTCAGCTGACCAGTGTTAAGAACAATGCATTCCATCACCTTCCAAAGCTGATGATTCTGCACATGCATGACAACGAGAACCTGATCTTTATCCATCCATATGCCTTCAACCATGTGCCCCAGCTTCATAGACTTTACCTACACAACAATAAGCTCCCTGCCTTACCCTATCCAGTCAGGGACAACCTCCCTTACCACACTAACATCCACCTTTACCATAACCCACTCAGGTGTGACTGTAACATACGCTGGGTCAAAGAAGAGATCCTCAACTATAATAAAAGTAAAGTGCAGTTTCACAACCCAGACAAATTAATCTGTGATTACCCTCCAAATGATATTAACAAACTGCTGAGAGGAATCCCACTTAGCAAGATTCCAAAAGCCTGCCCCCCAACGACACTCCCATTATTTCCAAAAAGTTCTAAAATCCCTCTTGGGGAAGACATATTTTTGGAATGTTATGCCATTGGTGTGCCCCTTCCAAGAATCTCGTGGTCATTACCAAGAGGAGTGGTCATCAATCAAACATCGGCAGAAGAAAGAGTTGAGATAGGTGACTCAATCCTTTATATGAAGTTTGCACGTCCAAATGATTCAGGAACATACATGTGCATTGCTCAAAACTCAGCAGGAAATGACACAAGCTCAACAGCAGTGCAGGTTCTTTCAGGAAGACTCAACATGATTACAGGTAAAACATCTAACACATATATTACAATCATCCTTAATGGGAGTGAATCGATTATGCTTCTAGATAGATATCAGATTCATTACCGAGAGAGTGGGAAGACTGACAGCTATAATGTGATCTATCTAAAATCACGTATGCACCGTTGTACAATTACTGGGCTCAAACCCCATACCATGTATGAACTGTGCATTTTGTATGGAACTAATGCTGAGCTACTGAAACTGCACTGCATCAATGTCACCACAAAAAGAGAAGCTGACCCGAGTGGTATCATCAAAATTGTTGATCCCAAAGTTGTAATGGGAGTAATTGCTGCAGCAAGCATCATGCTGACAGTCATGTGTTTCATAGCAGTAGCACGTCGTTTCCGAAAACGAAAAGACTACGAGGAGCCTTTCGGTCTTGATAAGATGGAACCACTTTCACATATTCCACTGGAAAACCTGTGTAACCCACCAAGTACACCAATATGCTCCTCACGGACTTCACTTATTTCACATTCCCAGGCTTAAGCAATAAAAATACATTGAAAACTCAGTGGAACACTTGATATACAGCCAAACATTTTTAAAGTGTATTCATGAATATTTGCTTGCATGAAGAAAATACACATGCAGATATAGGTTTCTCAGAGAACTATTAATGGGAGGTGGGGGTAAAAAATTTGCAATAAATTATTTCCATTGAAAATACTGAAATGTCAAATTAAATTATTTACATACAGAAAACCATCACAATCAGTTCTATTCTTGCTGCTTTTAAAATCTATCAATTTTATGGTTCTCTCAATAATATATATTGTTGAAACATAGGCCAAGATGCAATAATGAAAACCTGAATAGAAGTCAACACAATAAAAATTACATCTAGAATATAATATATATATATATAATATAAAGGATATTCTGTATATAAACTGATAAAATAATTTAGATAATTTTTTTTTTTTCACTTAACCTCCAAAATCTGAGAGCAAAGAATATTTCAGTTTTAAAGGAGATGGAGTAAATTGGTCCCCATGGTGCAATATATTTATTAAAAGGGAGCCAACAGCCCACAATGCTGGGGTTTTAAAGTCACTCGGCCCAAATTGGTCAGGTAAAGAATTTATTAAGTGAATCCATTTTTAATAGACAGGCAATGCTTCTTTGACAGGAGGAGGGAAATGATTTAAAAACATATTTTGCAAATTAATCCTAAAAATGTTTCCCTTGCTCAAAATGTTACAATGTATCTGTTCATAAAATAACACTTAATAACCTTTGTTAAGCTCACCTTGAAAGCCTAGAAATAAAATCAATAAAAATATTTTTAGGTCATTTTAATCTAGTCTTGAATTGAAGATATACAAAGAAATATGACTGAATTAATAGTCTTTTCAGTGCAAATATCAAAAAGGGAAATTGATATAAAATTTAATAAGAGCTAAAAATAAAGTGATTAGAATAAAGCTTTCATGGAAGAGTATGCAGATTCAGGCCAAGACTATTTTCCGTATCAAATGAGGGTAAGCATCTTACAAGCAATTTTTTTTCCTTTTTATACTTTTATTATAGAATTTCATCAATTTTTTGAGGTTTGTGTGTGTATTTTGTTGTGTTTTTTTTAAACAATGTTCTCTCCACAAAAGTTTATAAATTCTACCAAATTTTTACAAAATGAAACCAGAGAAATCAAATTACCATTCCTCTTCCAAAGTTCATCTTTTTCTTTATAGCAATAATTTCAGGATTCTGATAAAAGTATTTTTTTTTTTTTAAATTTAGTTTTAAATAATATTTTTTACAATCCTTCAGTTGGGATTGTGACAATTTCCATTGCTTCCAATAACCAAGGGAGACATTAGACGTTTAGAAACTTGCCTAAGCTCTTCACCATTCTAAATGGATGCTCAGACAGAGCTCTATTTCTCGAGGACTTGGTTTCACAAGTTTTATAGCCAATCAACTCTTGTTCTCTCAATGCCTTTAGTGTCTTTGAGATGGTCCAAATATTCTTCAGAATTTCCAAAACCTTTTAATTAGTTGGTTTTTAACTTTGGTATAGTTATATAAAAGAAAATAATAATTTTAAAAAAATTCCTGATCTATTTTTCAAATACTTTTCTCAAGAAGAAAAATAATTAAAAAAAAAAAAAAAAAAAAAAAAAAATTAAAAAAATCAATTTCTCCCATATTGTTTAATTTTCTTTTTTTGTCCTCAAGGGCAAAAACTTTACGCACATTACAATAACCTTATTCTTTCACCAATAAACTTTCAGTAAGAGATCACCTCCAAATACACTCCGTCCATGTAGCAGTGGAGCTGCCCATGTATCATCAATTTTTACCATACCTGATTCCGTGATAGACAGATCTTTTCCCCCCCCACCTACCAATTTTTTCCATGCATTTTCTGCTACAGTTTGGTAACTGAGAGTGATACTGGGGTGACAAAAAAAAATGCAAAAATATTTAATAATACATCTTTGTAGATATGCCAATCTTCTTAGAAATTATAATGGTGAGTCTTTGATGACACAGGACCATCTTGTTTGGAATAGAATTATGCTAATATCAAGTTGACATTTGACAAGGACATTCTATTGTGGCCTTCCACCCATTCGAAGACATTCTCACTGTTCTTTCGAAATGACACATGCTGTTTGGCAGAGAAGATGAAAACAAACAAACCTCGATCATTTAATTAATAACAGAACACAAATCTAACTTTGGCAGATCTAAAACATCCTTTTTCATGACTCAAAAAATAAAAATTATGCCTGGAAATAAAATAGAAAACATACACATAAAAGAAATTAAAGATAGAATTATTTGAAACTGCCAATTCTGACAGTCTACACAAACTCCTTAAAAAAAAATAAATCAAAAAACAAAAAAAAAAAAAATCAGATGCAAATATTGGTTAGAAAATTGGCTTTTAAGTTCAAAACTTCCATTAAAATTTCAAGTGAAATTGTAACCCTTCCTATGTACAAGACAACTAATCCTTTCTGATGAAGTTTGATAAATTTTTATATTTGTATTTTCTTTAAAACAAATCCTGACTTTAATACCGCTATGAAATTTCTTATGAAGATTATCATTTCTTTTATTAAAGTTATTTAGAATAATTTTAGAAGTAACAGAAAAATTATTTCTACCTAAGCTAAACAAACAATATTTTTTAATTAACATTAGAGGCTGAAATATTTAATCAAAAAAACAACAAGAAATAATTTGGGGGTGGGGAAATAAATTATTTTGCTACCAAAAAAGACTTATTTGATTTTAATTGCTACAGAAATAAAAATGTTCCACTGTGAAAAGTCTCCAGCTTCAACAGGATTTCAGCTGAAACTACAAAGTAGGCAAGGGTAAATAGTCAAACTGCTATAAAAACAAACACTTAATTCTTCAGGGTTAAGAATCTTTGAAATGCTTCAAAATGCTTGATAAGTATAACTGCTTATAAAAATGTGTAAAGATGAAAAAAAAACTCTTTACAGTATATTTCATTTTATAATTAGTGAATTCAAACTGAATAATGACTGTGACTATTATAAAATTTCATGTTAATACACTTTACATTAAAATTAATTTTTATGAATCTTTCAGCAAAAGTCAAGTACCAATGATTTTCTTTTAATAATTGCTACCCTATTGATTAACATCATTAAAATGTGCTTATTTCATATTTTCCCAAACACTTACCTTCAATTTAAATATGCTAATAAGAAATTATAAACACAAAAAAGATTTTCAAATTACATTTGTCTGAAGTATTGCCTTTTTTTTGGAGGGGGGGGGGGATTACAATCTTTATAAATTATATAAAAAATTATTTTGAAGTAAGAAAAATGTAATTTATTCCAGAGTTTTTATTAACTGGAGTATCTTCTGTTTCTCTGTGTCAAAAGAGAGGTTTTCAGTTGATGCTTGATAATTTGAACCTATTTTGAGATAGTTTCAGATTATAGAAATAACATTCAATGTTCTTTCATTGACCCAAATAAAGCAACAGATCAGGGCATTCCTTGATGTCTGCAATTATAAAAAAAAAAAAAAAAAAAAAGTACATTTGCTTTTGGTATTTTCTAAATCACCTTAGCTAATTATAATAGAAAACTAATTTATTAAATGTGCATCTAGTTGGTGAGAGAGGTGAGAGAGAGAGGTGAGAGAGAACGAACGAGAGAGAGAGAGAGAGAGAGACAGAGAACGAGAGAGACAGAGAATGAGAGAGAAAATGAGAGAGACAGAGAATGAGAGAGAAAATGAGAGAGACAGAGAATGAGAGAGACAGAGAATGAGAGAGACAGAGAATGAGAGAGACAGAGAATGAGAGAGACAGAGAATGAGAGAGACAGAGAATGAGAGAGACAGAGAATGAGAGAGACAGAGAACGAGAGAGACAGAGAACGAGAGAGAGAGACAGAGAATGAGAGAGACAGAGAACGAGAGAGAGAGAGATAGAGAGAGAGAGAGACAGAGAACGAGAGAGAGAGAGACAGAGAACGAGAGAGAGAGAGAATGGGAGAAAAGGAGAGAGAATGAGAACGAGAGATGTAACATTAAAAGAAATTTTGTATAAAGAATCATTTTACTTCTTTGTTTAGCATATGTTTTAGAAGCAACATTTTTGCCAAATTTTTTTCCAGTCCAATCAACAACAGACAATTCAATTTCTAAATTTTAGTTCATAACTAGAGCAAACATAACTTTCTAGTAATAATCTTCAGTTTCTATGTATTTTAGAAAATGCTTAAATTTCTGAACACCATTTTCTACAGGTTTGTTTTCCTTTTGAACATTTTTTCAGTTTCTTTGAAAGCTTAATATATTTGAACAGTACCTTACAGATTAGAGAGAGTACATTTTAATTATGAAGAATCTGATGCCATGTTTTCTGAATTTAGTTTAAGTACATTATCACCAACTTTAAGGTGGATACTATCCAAGGCTAATTTTTTTTAGAAATTAATATTTTACTTTCAAGAAATAGGATGACAAAATACAATTCATAAATAAGCCATGAAATATAATTCTTATATTCTAACAGCAAAAATAATTGCCTCTTAGAACTTTACTTTTAAGTAAAGAAGATGTTAATGAAAGCAAGATAAATTGATTTCTGAATAAATTTTGACAAAAAGATTAACTGAATGACTTGCAATGACAATGACCAAGCAAACAATTTTTAAATAATTATGACAATAATAGTAGTAAATTTCATATAACTTCATTAATTTTAATCATATGAAAGAAAAAACTTGAAAACTTCACTTAACTTTAATATATTGAAAATAAGGAGCATGTTAAGGACAGATGCAGCAATCAAAGCATTGAACAATTATTTTAAAAATTGTTATTTTTGGCTAGAATATTAGGTTCAAAGATATTTCCTATATTACCAGAGATCTTGGAAATGGTCTAAAATGACATTATTTATACTAAAAAAAAAAAAAAAAAAAAAATGACAATATTAAGCCTCCAGAATCACAGCTGTTAAGTAAATATCCCACCAATATCATCAATTAAAGCTAATTTAAAAAAAAAAAAAAATTCTTTTAACATTACATTTTAAACCAAAAATACTAAGAAAGCAATAAAAAAAATCAATTTTAGTGAAAATGCTATAAGTTACTGAAGTTAATTGTAAACATGTGTATAAAAGAAATTAAATACTGTTTTAAATTATTCTGTGATAACAGATAAATCAAAAGCCTTTGACTGTAAAATTGGGCAGGGGCATTTAATTGTAAAGCAAAACATTCTGTAAAGAAAACAATTATTTAACAAACATTTCAACAGTGTCAAATAGAATATGTAAGCTAATTTCAAGGAATTTTACTTTGAAAATAACGTATCATTGAAAATTTAATTAAAAATGACAATAAAAACTAAAGTTGCAGTTTTATAGAAAATCTGTACATTTGTTAGGTTCTAATCCCCTGTTATAGATTAGACCATTTGTCTTAATATTCTTTTGTAAACAAAATATAAGTTTATTATAGACTTTGAATTTATTTTGTAAAAATCAGTTTGTTTAAGGAGTTTAACTTCCTAGGTGGAACAATGGGTAAAAAAAAAAAAAAAAAAAAAAAAAAAATTAATTTAAATACAAAAAAATAAAGAAAATACAAAGTTACTATAAAATTAATTCCCACCACCCACAAAATGCTTAATTGCTATTATATATTCCTGAAGTTTTTTTCAATTTTCTGAAAAAAAAAAAAAAAAAAAAAAAAAAAAAAAGAAAAAGAGTTGCTCAAACTTAATCAAATCTGCAGTTGTAAGTAAAGCCACAGAACAGTTAATGATATTAAAATTCCTAAAGTTCATACAAGTCTTTAATATGAAAGAAAGAAACATTAAAAAGCTAAGTAGCAGCTTAAAAATGGTGCCATTCTATAAACAAACTTCAAAATGGCATTCTATAAGCTTGATTTTTCAAAGCTGTTTATGCATAATTTTTTTTATATTTTGCTTCATAATTTTCTACACTCTCAATAGTTTATTAATGTTGTTAAAAATTTTACAAAAAACAATTACATATGAAACCAGGTAAAAATTCAAGCAACAGTTTCTGTGCCTTGGTTGTTGTGTGTTCTGCACTCAGCAGTGCGTCTCATGGGCCACTTTTCAAAGTTGATTCAGCATTATTTTTCTTGAGGATGTTACCTTATAGGAATATCAACATGATTGGTTGTGTGATCTTTATGTTCAGTCTTTTTTTCAGTTATTTTTAAATCAGTGACATATTTCCTTTTTTAAATCCTAAGTTAGCCATGTCATCAAATGAAGATGATTTTTTTCCAGTTTTTAAAAAGGTTTCAAAATAATTTGTGACTGGTTTTAGCTCTTATCTTTTTCGCTTATTTATTTCAAATTATTTCATAATTTAAAAAATGCTTTGTGGCAAATAATGCAAATCAAAAGGAATTTTTTTGTGTTTCCGTGTATGAAAAAAAATCTAAAATAGATTTTCAAAAGTAAAAAAAAAACAAAAACTTCAGTTATTTATGTAGTGACTTTTTCTGACATTAAATATTTTCTGGAAAGCAAGAATTGAATAATAAAAAAAATTAAACATTAAAAACTAAAAAAAAAAAAAAGAAAAAAAAGAAAAGAAAAATGATGAGGATGTGGTGTTGATTATAAGTCAATCATTTTGATAAAGTGTAAACTAAATATGCAAATGAAAAAGTTTTATGCATTATTTTAACTCAGTCAAGAAGGAGTCTCCCTTCTTTAAACAAAAGTCAAAATCTAATCTTGATTCTAAAAGACTTGCCTTCTTTGCTTTTTAAATTATTCTTTTCTCTATTTATCTACATTTTTGCAATGTTGGAAATTATTTTCTCACAAAGCAAAAGGTATGAAACTAAATAAGCAAATGGTACTCATCTATCTATCTATTCAGATAAATGCTAAGCAATGATGATAGCATTTGCACCTTCAGAGAAAATGTGAGAGAAAGAGACAGTGTATGTGTGTGTGAGAGAGAGAGATTTGAATGAACATAATTTCCTTCTAAGGAAAAAGTCAAGACAATGTGAGTCCTTTCCTATGTCAGAAGTAATTGATTTGTACAGACCGTTTTTAAACAAAACCAAAAGTATATTCAGTTGAACTTATGAAAACAAAACCAAAAAACACAAAAAAAAAAAAGCCCATTTCTTATTGTTACTTCTTTACATCACCAGGCTTCAATTTTTTCACTTTTGCACACTTCAACTTACAAATCCCCTAAGCAACCTGCCCAACATTTGCCTCTGTACATAATGACCTATTAATCATGTTTGTATATACCTACCTATTTATCATGTTTGTATATTTTTCTGACATTCTTTCTATTTAGATGCTTTGATTGATCTTTTTGCAAATCTTCCCTTGCCTTCCTTGGTACTGCCAATCCTTTGGGAGAAAAGAAGGGGTCCAAAATCTAATTTTTAATCTTTGGGACTTACACAGATACACACATATAGGATTTTGAGAAAAAAATAGCCAATTTCCAAAAATAGCTAATTTAATAAATAATGAATAGAAAAATTTCTATAATATTTGTATTTTTGAGTATAGCATCATTTCCTTTTAGTCTGAAAAAATAAACCACATGACTGTCCTTTTGTTATCTCACATCAATTTATTGATAAAAAGCATTTTGTTCAGTTTCAAATAAACCTTGGTATTTATGAATTGAATCTTATTTTCTTTATTGATGTCACATTTCTATAGGATCTGATTTTATCCAAGAAATAATAGCCTCCTTAGCAGAACTTTTGAAAGCCTTTACAATCATGTCATGATGAGTATTTTTATATATATATATATATATATAACTTGATTTATGTTATTTGGATGAGGTTTTATTTGGGT